>PVKM010002604.1:0-63548 GCA_004027735.1 Carollia perspicillata | reverse complement strand
TGCCATGGACTGCTTTGATAAACTACTGATACTTCTAACTCTTCCCGTATGCTGAGGGGGTTGGGGAAGAGAAGCCTTGGAGACATGACAGTTTCTTTCAGAACTTTTAAAAGAAATTTGAAATAGTTCTCCTTATTCTCCAAAGGCAACTCTCCCTAAATAAAAATTAATCGAGAATTGTGTAAGTTCAGAGTTAGAGGGCTAGTCAATTGTATTTCCCTTACTGCCACACAGAAACACCACTTTTAACTAGTAAATAAGAATAAGCACCATCCTTTATTAGAACTAGTCTGTTTCCATTACTTTTAAGCATGTAAGGTCCTCAGAAATGCATTCCTTACAAAAAATGGCATTTTACTTGGTCCAAAGTGCTGTCATTGGAGGAACACTAGGTCTGTTGGGCATTGCTCTAGAGACCAGGCTGTAAGCCATGGAAATAATTCATGAGAAGCCATATTTTGATATATGGTGAAAGACTTATCTGCAATTAAAGCTGTCTGAAAATTAAATGGGCTGTCCAAAAATCGAGTGAATTCTCAGTCTCTGGGATCATCCAAGCATCCAAAGATAGAATGATGATGTACCAAGTGTGTTGCGAGTGATCGCTGGTTAAAAAGTTGGATAACCTTCCACTCTAAGGTTATGAATAAATGGCTCCAGTACTTTAATCTTTTCTGATGGGAGTTATCTAGCTTATATTTCTTCAATAATCATCATTTATAAATTTTTCCAAATGACTTACATATACTGTATGAATTATATATATATATATATATATATATATATATATATATATATATACCACTGATAAGCAACATTTATCTATCTCTCCATATCTACATATCTACATCTGTGCACACAATGTATATTATAAATCAGAAACTTAAAATATTTGACAAAAGTCCAAGAGTATCCAATAGAAAAAAGACAGTCTCCTCAATAAATTAGTGCTGGGATAATTGGATATTCACATCTAAAAGAATGAATGTAGGCCCCTATTGTAAGCCACTCATAAATATGAACTCAAAATCATTTAAAGACTTAAAGATAAGACTGGACACCATAAAAGTCTTAGAAGAAAACACAGAAAAAAACTTCTTGGCCATGACTTTTTGGGCATGACACCCAGAGCCAAACAACAAAATTAAAAACAGGTGGGACTGCCTCAAGCTAAAAAGCTTCTGCACAGCCAAAGCAGTGATCAACAAAGTGAAAAGATGACCTATGGAGTGGGAAAAATATAAACCACATGTCTGGTAAGGGGTTAATAACCAAAATGTATAAAGAACTCAAATAAGTCAATACCAAGAAACCAAATTATATGACTTAAAAATGGGCAAAGGACCTGAACAGACACTTTTCCAGAGAAGATATATAAATAATCAGGTACATGAAAAGGTGATCAACCTCACTAATCATTAGGAAATCAAAACCAAAACCATGATAAAACCACAATATCATCTCATGCTTGTTAGAACGGCCACCATCAAAATACAAGATAAAAAATGTTGGCAAGGATATGGAAAAAAGGAAATTCTTGTGTACTGTTGGTGGGATTGTGGATTGGTACAACTACTATGGAAAACAGTGTGAAGTTCTCTCAAAAAATTAAAAATAGAACTACCATGTGATCTAGCAAATCCACTTCTGGTAATATATCCGAAGAAATAAAATCAGAAATGCTCTACCAAGGAGATATCTGCACCCCCACCTGTAGCATTATTTATGATAGCCAAGACATGGAAACAACCTGAGCACCCAGTAGACACAGACAGATGGATAGATAGATAGAAGATTCTTCAGCCATAAAAAAAAAAAAGACAATTCTGCCATTGCAACAACATGGGTTGACCTGGAGGACATTATGATAAGTGAAATAAGTCAGACAGAAAAGACAAATACTGTGCAATCTCACTGATATGTGGACTCTAAAACTAACAAAAATCCCAAACTCATAGAAAAGGAGATTGGATTTGTGGTTATCAGAGACAGGGGTCTGGGATGGAGAAATTGGATGAAGGTGGTCAAAGGTACAAATTTCTAACTATATGATAAATAAGTGCTGGGAATTGAACGTACAACATAGTGATTATACTAAACATTGCTCTGTGGTATATTCGAAAAGTAAGAAGTAAACCCTAAGAATTCTTATCACAAGGAAAACAACTTTTTCTCTCTTTTTTGGATCTATTTGAGATGATACAGGTTAACTAAACTTATTGTGGTAATCATTTCACAGTGTATGAAAGTCAAGTTCATTATGCTGTACATCTTAACTAACACGGTGCTGTATGTCAATTATAGCTCAATAAAACGTAAAAATAAAGGCCAGTGGGAAAATACATACCATTAACAAATATAATTTGGGTCTGTTCATGCAACACCAAAAATCTGCCTCAAGAGTGAAACATTAGCCAAACCATTGGTGATTTTCTCTGCATAAGGCTAAATAATTATTCCTTTTCATTATTTTCTAGTTTCCTAGGAACCTATGCTATACATCTTGACATCAGTTTGATTTCTGCTTTCTTCCTATTCCACATGCTTGTCAGGCCCTTTGCTGGCAGCACCTTTTCAGCACATCTCCCCTCGTCCATTTGCATCACTTCCTGACTCCTCCCGTAATATTGCTCGCCCCGGCTACAGCGATTGTTCCCTGTATGTTCTGCCCACCTTCATTTACTCTCTCAGCAAATATGCAATCAATGCCCACTGTGTTCCACTTGGAGCTACAGCCATGAATAGCAGTGAGGCCTGTCCTCAGAGACTAAACAGCCCCTTTTCCCTTGACCCGGCCTGCATACCAGACACATCTTCCTAAAAGTCATGATGGTAATTATGTCAGCGTTTCAAAACCTTTGGTGAGTTTGTACTCTGAAACTTAAGATTCTGCATAGGCTTAACCTAAAAGCCCCTTCCAGGCCAGTATTCCTCAATCACCGCCAGTTTTTCATTTGGTTGAGATAACTCTGACACCAGTTCACAAACATCCCTAGTGCTCTCTGCCCAACCCCTTTTCTCAAAAGCTGTTCTCCCTACAGTGCAATGCCTGGCAGTCCTCAGGGTTCTCACTCCATGATACACTCTCGTACACACCTTGTGTAGTCTCCTTCCTTGGAGTGTGAACCTGTGAATAGGATGAAATGTCAGTCCTGGCGTTAGGTCCATCATCCATTGACTTTAATCAAAAGGGTGAAGCTGACCTATTTTGCTAAGTGCTTAAGAGGGAGTGGGCCCTTCTCCCCACCCCCATTACTATTTAGTCCCCTTAGGCCTCCCACTCCCTGCAATCACCACACTGTTGTCCATGTCCATGAGTCCTTTTTGCTCAATCCCCCCACATCCTAACTCCCCACCACCACTCTTAGCTGAGGGACTGAGCCCTTCTTTAAAATCAGAAAGCTTAATCCCACTGGCCTTGAAGGAGCAAGCTCATATTGTGGAGGAAGCCGCTCAGCTCCGAACAGCAAGCGGCCTCTAGGAGCTGAGAGCGCCCCCAGTTGGCAGCCAGTAAGAGAGCAGGGACTTGGTCCTGCAGCTGCAAGGAACTGAATTCTGCCAACAGCCTGTAGGCGCTTAAATGAGGAACCCAATTTTCACATGTGACTGCAGCCCTTGCTAACACCGTGATTTCAGTCTGGGGAGGTCCTGAGCAAAGGACTCGGCTAACCCAGTTCCTGACCCAGGGAAACTATGAGCTAAATAGAGTGGTGATGTAAACAGCTAAGTTTATATGGTAGTTTGTTGGGCAGCTATAGAAAACTAATAAAAGCTGCTCACCAATCTCACCCAGAAATATCCTACACATTCACCAAGATCCAGTTGAAATGTTTATCTCTTTCCTATTTCTCCTGACTTCTCCAGCCACAAGTGATCTTTCTCTGAAGTTCTGTAGGACATTGTTTCCCTCGTACGGGACTTCCTACTTTTATTATAGCCGCATGTGTAGTCTCACGTGTCCCCCTGCATTGTAAACTCTTGGGGAGCAGAGATGGCCTCGTGTATGTACATATGCATATTTTGGAGGATCACTGAACCAAGTAAATAGTTCTCAGGGATCTAAGAGTTAGCACGTCAGTCTTCAGCTTCACACTCATTTTCTTGTGCTTTTGTCAACTTCACATCGCTTAACACAAATGTAGACTTTTGTGACCTGACCCTCCCTAAAACTGGTGCCCAAAAGGCTAATTCCTTTATCGAAGAGTAAACAACATGAAGTTCAAGTTGAAGGTCATTAAAATGGACTTATGAGATAGGAAATTTGTAGACAAGCAAGAGCCCCTAAGGACTCCCTGACGATGTACAGATGTGAGGTTTGCAGGCAGCTGCTGTCGTCCACATGGGTCACTTCCTTCTTTCCAACACTGCAGTTTCCCTCACCTGTGTGTGCTCCGGTGGGTTTAAATAAGAAATAATGAGGAGCCAGGCCAGGACAAGAGCTTCCCCGGCAGTGGGAGCATTACGCCCAGAGTTGGTTAATTGAAATCATGCATCGAACTCAGTTGCCACGGATGCGATCTGACAAAAATGATCATAGGATGAAATTGCCTCTTGCTGATCCCCACCTATCTTGCATTTCAGCGTGCAGCCAGATTGAAGCAAACTGCTCCAATTTACTGCTCCCGACCTGCTGATAATGGACACTTTGCTGTGCACTCTCCCTTCATTACTGCTCAGGTCAGGGCTGTTAACAGGGACTCTTGCCACTTTTGACAGATAGTCACTACCAAGATGAATGGCGGTAGCCACATGACCACTTAGGACCAGGCCTTCCCTCTCTGGCACCTTCAAAATGCCTTTTTTAAAAAAATAAAAATAAAAGACCACACTTCACTGTTTAACTCTTTATTAACTAGGAGAATCAATAGAAACCAGGCAACTGTAACCTCGTGATTCCTCTACTATAGAGCTGCAATTATTTCAAAGAAACCATTTCATAGCATTTTAAAGAGAAACTTTCCAGTGAAGCTGCCTTTGTATGTTCTGTCGTACTGGGGAGTGGAAACAGGCCTGTAAAGTGAATTATTTGGGGGGAGGGGACAGTGATTAGCCCAAGTCTCAGCTATGCTAAACCTTATGAAGAAGTGGCTATTTTCTGAGCTTAAATGGGCTTATTTAAGAATGGAAAAAATTATTTATTAGAGAAAATAGGCAATTTTTAATACCACATGATGAACAGAACCTGACAGCCTGGTCCTTGATAGTTTTAATTGTTCACAAAGAACGCTTTAACACCAACATTTCTAAGTCATTCTACTTCTATATATTTAGAAAAAAGATAAAAGGAGAGGGGAAATGAGTGTATTAATCTGTGCTATTTTCTTTATAAATTCTATTCATTTATTTATTTTTAGAGAGAGGACAAAGGAGGGAGAAAGAGAGGGAGAGAAACATTGATGTGAGAGAGAAACGTCAATCAGCTGCCTCCCATATATGCCCCGACTGGGGACCGAACCCACAACTCAGGCATGTGTCCTGACCAAGAATTCAATGGGTGGATTTCCACTTTGTGGGACAACACCCAGTCAACTGAGCCACACCGTCAGGGCTATGCTGTTTTATTTAATAGACAGACACACACCATGATTCTGACAGTAAATGCTTAATGAGTAAATTTTAAGAGCAAGTGAAAGGGGAGTAGAGTATGTATGTTTAAGGTTCCACAAAGCTTCTAACTTAATTCTGTATATAAACAAAATGCAGTTTGTACAGAATGCTTTAGTTTTTATACAGTTCCTGATGAGCTCATTCATTTTCACATTTGACAGTCAAATGAGCTCTCACAACTCTTATTAGATTTACATTGCATTGTCTGATTCACTTTGCCTCATAAAATTGGATGAACTATTAAATACCATAATCTGTTATCCCCCATTAAAATTAATTGATTTTCATGTCACTCGAGAACTAAAGAATTATCTGGAGATGGCCTCATAAACTACAAGGCATACTGGGAAGGCTGGTTTAGTCCCCATTGTTTCTAGTAAGGTCAGACAGTCCTGTGGCTTTGCTGGGTTTCCACTTAGCAGAAGTCACCAACACATGGCTACATTCAATAACTACACTCCACGGAGAGGAGTCCCATTTATGAAAAAGGTTTTTAAGATGTGGATAATGCATAGCATCACTCCAGGAGAGGCTTGTCACGTGGCAGGATATTTCCAGATACGCGATGGTGCTGGTGGCGGGAGAATATAATTTGAATGGACACACTTATTAAAAAAATAACTACCAAATAGTAACAGCTATAAAAGTAAATATAACGGATGCATTTGATTGTGTTGCCTGAAAAAATCGTATTTGATATTTTGGTCCAAAGATTGCATGGCTATATACAATAATAACTCCTGGTTATGGAAAATTTATTGAGTGCCAGGCACTCTGCCAAGCAATTTCAACATGCCCTATTTTACTGAATCCTCAAATACTCCTGTGATATGGGCTCTATTTTTTCCCTAATGTCACAGGTGGGGAAACTGAGGCTTAGAAAGACCAAGAAACATGTCTGAGTTCACATAGTTAACAACAAAGGAGTTGGAGTGTGAACCAAAGCCATCTTACTCCGAAGTCCAGCTCCTAATTATTATACCCGCTGCCCCTCACCCCTGTAACATCACCATACACGTGGTGTGGATGGAATAAGTGGCTATTAATTCTTCACAATTTTTATCCATTTAATGTTTATGAAGAGTTCATCCTTTCACTTGTAAATTGGTTCATTCAAAGAAAAATGATCCTTGCCTTTTTAAAGTACTGTCCAGTATTCATAAAATCGCGCCATGGAAACTTTAACAAAGCTCTGTGTTGGTGGCAATTTTTCCCACCGTGACCTAAAAGTGGGCAGGAGGTACTGTCTATCAGATACAGGTACTGAAGAAAGTGCCACAGACAAGTGAAGAGAAGGACCCAGAGCATCTCTGGCTGAGCACGGAACCACATGCTGTGGTTTGCTTGGGACTGTCTTGGTTTCTGCCAGTGGTCCTGACACAGTTAACAGAAGCCCCGTTTATTCCCAGGATTGTTTGGATAATAAGTTAGGGTAACCTTAACTTTAAGGGAGCGGCTTATTTTGCCTATTAGTAAAACCAGCTCTGTCAATCTCCTGGGATGAGCGGGCTGCTAACTGAGTGAGCTTTTTGTATTTAAATATGCATGCCCGACCTGCACACCTGACTTCCCACTCACCCTCTTCTACTGTTTCCTCTTTTCAGCTGGTCACCATGATGGTCTTTTTGATGTGTCAGCTTGGCTAGGCTTCAGCCCTCAGTTATTCAATCTCACACGAATCTAGGTGTTGCTGAGAAGGTGTTCTGTAGATGGGATTAAAGTCCATAATTGGTTGATTTCAAGGGAGATGTCCTAGAAAATTTGAGCAGGCACGATGCAACCAGCTGAAATGCCTTAAGACTGAGTGGAGGCTTCTCTGAAGAAATGGCACCTGTGGACAGTAGTGTCCACCTTCACCTGCCCTATGGGTTTCAGACTCACCTAGCCAGCCCCACGATCATGTCTGCCAGTTCCTCCCAATAAGTCACTGAATATATTTCTCCTATTGGCTCTGCTTCTCTCCTTGAACCCTGACTGACACAGTCACGAACACCTGCTGAAGCCTGCTTCAGATCCTTCCCATGCTCCTCCAGACTCTTAACTGCATGCCTGGGCAACCCCACTGGCTCTCTGCCTGCCGCCAAAACCAGACAAAAGCTTCGAGAACACTGTTTTCTTAATTTAGCATCATCTTCACTAAGGGCTAGTAACATGCCTCGAGCACTCTGCTAGACACTGAAGATACGAAGATGAACAAAGTGTAGTCTCTGTTTCCTAGGGCCTAACCATGTCACCCCCAGCAGAAAGCTTGCCAAGTCCCTTCCAAGGAAGGCCTTATGGACAAGGAAGACCACTCGGCCAGGCAAAGAGGACACTGCTGATTTTAATCTGCCCCAGGACACAGATCCCACAAGTGCCTAAGGCACGAGCTTGGCTGTTCCCTTCACGGCTTCCGATACAGTGAACTTATATTTGTATTCCCTGTGTTTCTCATTTTAAAGTCAATATTTTGTTTCAGGGAGCAGAAACTGGCTATTTAAAGCAGAATTGCATTTAGAGATTTCATTACTTACAAAATTGTTGGATGGGCTGGAGACCCGGGCCCCTGACTGGTTGGCCCCACGGGAACTGCTTCCAGAATCACACCTCCAAACTGGCCCAGCACGGAGGCTGCCGGCTCCACCACGACAGAGAATGCGGCAAGTCCACAGCATTTGTGGACTGAAACTTTGCCCTCAGTGTCAGGGAGCTGTTGCTGGCCGCCACTGCCACACCTGCCTCTCAGCTCCTGTGATGCAAATGACTCATCATGGGGAAACTGCCACAGAAAAGCCAACATCTCCTTGATGACACGAGCCAGCAGAAAATGGGTGACAAAGCAGGAAGGTGGCTTCCACTCTTATGTCTGATGTTAGTGCATCCGATTGGCATCCATGACTCCAGCTGCAAGGGACTCTGGGAAACAAGGCATTTGGCTACCCAGCTGCTTGTAATACAGGAAGGCTCAGCGGGAGGCTAAAAGGAATGCTCAGCACCATCCCATGTTTCCCATCGGAGCTGGTTTTTATCCAGCCTGGAACGTTCTAATCCCTGTCTTCTTCAAATAAGGATGATTTATTTGATAAAAGGTCTGAAGGCCCTTAGAACCCACCATAACTTCTAGCACATTGAAGTGTTTCATAATGAATGAAACACAATTATTATTTATTCTTTATTGATGAAGTCGCATTTATAAATTACAATTTAATTGTCTTAAGTAAAACTTTTCTAACAAATTATAGAAACTATATCCCATATAGTACCCACTATAATGCCTGCAAGTGGAAGGCACTCAGTATTTCTTGAGTGGATGAATGAATACAGTGCCATCGGACAACAGGGTCTGACGTGCACACCTCACAGGCTTGCATGACCGACATTCATGTTTCTCTAGGACACTAAGTCATTGTACTAGAAGGTGATGTGTAATTTTCCATATTATAGAAGCCTAAGATATAAATACTGCCTCTATGTTAATGTTTTGTCTCCTAGGAATTATTTTTATTGGGTGCCTCCTCCTAAAATTGCAGCATAGTGAGAACAAATTAATTATGTACAAACGTGATATAATTTTCTGAGCAAATAACACACTTCATTTTAAAAGACTAATGGTAAAGAAGATTTATGTACTATCGCACTCTTGATCATTTATGTCTGCAGTGAGCAGAAAGGCAGATAAAACCAATGTGAGAGGAGGTGGGGGCAAACTTTGGTGTAACCACGTGGTACAGTCTGCATGTTTGTCCCTCCCTGCCCCCCACCCCAATTCATACATTGAAATCCTAAGACCCAATGTGAGAGTCTTAGGAGGCAATGACTTAGGGAGGTGCTTGGGCCGTAAGGGTGGAGCCCTCACAACCAGGATTAGTGTTCTTATCAAAGAGACCCCACAGAGCTCACTGGTCCCTTCTGCCAGGTGAGGACATAGCAAAAAGACTGCAACCTGGAAAAGGTTCCCTCACCTGATCATGCTGGCCCCCTGAGCTTGGACTTCCAGCCTCCAAAGCTGTGAGCAATAATTTTCTGTTGTTTATAAACCACCTAATCTGGGTTGTTTTGTTACGGCAGCACAAATAGACTAAGGCACATGGCAAATCCAACAATCTGACAGAGAGAATAGAAAGATGGCCCTTGTGTAGATGGGAGAGAGTTCCACAGGAGAGAATTATTGTTAGAATGCATTTCATCCCCTGAAATCTGTCCTCACACAGGTGGAGTGCTTGTCACACACACGGTGCCTCTCAAGCAACTTTCAATGAACTGAAAGAAGAATGCCGTGGTGGTGAGTAATTTGGCACCTGCACTGTAGGCGCTGTATGGAATAGGTCACGTGACGAGCTGCCCGTGGGAGAGCCAGCTGTATCTCACACACACTGCCTGTGCTCTTGCCTCCGGCGTCTCTCCGTGGGCTGGTGGGTTGTTCCTGGAGAGCCTAGTTTGCTGTGTTCATCTTAAATTAGGGGTACTCGAGGCTTTCAAGACATCCTCTAACCATTTCTGTAGAAACTCTCATTAATTAAAATTAATTTCCATTTTTAAAATTATATATTTCTTTTCTATTAAACTGAAACTACTATAATACTATACACATTCTCCAATAGAGGTCTTGGCTGAGAAACTTTTCTTGCAATAACTCACTCTGTGAATACTTTCATTCCACCATACCAGGCTCACTTTCAATATCCTATCTCAGGGTTTCCCAGCCTTGGCACCAAGAGCCTTCTGGACCAGATCCGTCTTTGTTGTGGGGGCTGTTCTGTGCATTGTAGGATGTTTAGCAGCATGTCTGACCTCTTTCTACCTGCTAGTTGCCAGTAGCGAATCCCTTCTTTGCGAATTCCACCCCCAATTTGGGATAATCAGAACCATTTCTAGATATTGCCAAATGTCCCCTGGTGGGCAAAACTGTCTCTTGGTTGAGAATCATGGATCTAGCTCCTCAAGGTCAAAGTTTTGGGTGATCAAATAGCTGTTGCTAGAAATCAGAACAACTGGTTGTATATTCATATGATTAAAGAAAACTACTATTTCTGTGTGTGTGTGTGTGTGTGTGTGTGTGTGTGTGATGTAAGACAGAGCATGGTTATATAAATCAGTGAAACATCACTCAAACACAGATTTTCCCACCATGTTAGAAAGATACATCTGAGGTGCCTGGCACCCACCCACCATCTGTGTTTCTGCCCTAGATTCCAAATAACTATGGCAATCATGTAACTATGAGCTATTTGAAATTTACGTTTCACTACTGCACCAAAACTTCATTACACTTTGTTCATTTTGACTCCAAACTGAGCGGACTCAGGTTAGTGAGGTCAGCTGATCCCTCAGGCTTCCACAGGAAGAAACCAGCACAGAGCCCGCAGGAGACTCGCTCTTATTTCTAACAGAAGAGAGACATGTTTGAGTTATATTGTCATTGCCACCATTTCTTTCGCTTCTCAAGTATTGGGTTGGCCAAAAAGTCCATTGTATTTTTTTCCATAAAATATGACACATTTTTTCATTTTGCATAGATAACTTTATGGATTTGGATATTTTGAGTAGGTCGACTATCTGCCACTATTGGCCTCTAGTGGGTAGAGGCCGGGGTGCTGCTGAACATCTTCCAATGCATAAGACAGCCCCACAGCAAAGAATTATTTGGCCAAAATGTCAATAGTACCAGGAAACTTCACAAACCACTTTTGACACATTCAACCTGTCACGGCATCTTCTCCATACGTCATACAAATATTTTTTTGCATTACAGTTACATTCTTACTTTTCCTGAAATAATAAAGCATAGTACACTGAAAATGTTGTGTATTTTCTTTCATCTTCAGTATTAAAATGGCTGCACAAAAATTCAACAATTTTGATAGTTTTTTAAAAAATGCATGCTGATATGACAGCTGTCACAATGCAAACAAAATTGTTTCAAATGAAGTTAAAGACAACTAAGCACTACTAGAGCCATCATACAGCCTGGCCAACATAACAGACGTTTTGGCCAAACCAAGAGATAAAACTTGAGTGGGGTGGGAGTGGGGGTCTGCCTTACAGCTTTTACAAATGTCCATTAGGCCAGGTCATTTGACTGACCCTTAAAGGAAGGGGCTCTTTGAGTGAGGCTTTCTCTACTGGCAGTTGGGCAAATTCCACATTGCTCACGATTTCGATGAGCCATGGCCAAGATCTTCTGACTTGCCATCCTCTACCTTTTGTCCAATCTCTTCAGAGTTTCAGTTTTTAGTCACAGAGAAGAACTCATGTACTGAGTCTCTGTATCTTTCTTTTAAAACATGTATCTCTCTGTGGTTTAAAAATCCATTCTCAACTATCTGCCACATGAGTACAAGGAGCCTCTGGGTTTTTTAATCTTTCTCAAGCTAAATTGGGGCTCAATGGCATACACATTCTGTCATTGCTTCCCGAGAGCATGGTCACTGAGAAGGTGACAACAGATGCAGTCAGAGGTTACTAATGTGTCCTTTACGTTTGCTAGAAAAACCTGCCGTAACCCACTGGCCATTGGGAGTACTCTTGGGTGACCCCACTGCTTCCTTTGTAGCACCTACAAAAGCAAGAAACTCTTTCCTGTACAGGCTCTGGGCTGGGCTGAAGCAATCCATGACTTTCTGGGTTCCCCAGTGTTTCTAGCCCGTGGTTAGTCTTCCGGTAAATCCTTGATCTCTGCAATAAGGCCCACATTCTCTTGGGTGGGATCAGCCTGTTTCATGATTCTCAGCATTCACTGCATCCACCTCTGCTCAACATATATCTCAGGGAGTTCCTGAAAGCATCGGATAAGAGTGCAAGCCCGAAGGAGGCCAAGTCCAAGGTCAAGGGTATCCCTCCCACACCATCATAAGAAAAGCCACCTGTGGTTCCCTCATGGACCCCCATATTGTGGATTGTCTACATAGAAGAACACAAAGGGTCAAGTTTGTATTTAAACTCATCTCGTTACTAAGGAGCCATGAAGCTAAGCATGACCCACAGGGAAACAAAGCCATAGATTAATAAAATGACACATACCTGCCCCCTGTTGTTTTGCGCTTTCAGGAAGAGTCCCACGTTAACATACTGCTATACCTGTACAATAAAGACCAAGCTGGTATAAAAATGTCTTTGCAAATTCCAGCATTCAAAGCCAAGAGGTCTGCAATCCCAATTGTCTCTCACAGCAAAACAGTTCTGTGTTCAGAATGGCTCCAGTGCATGAGACGCAAGGGAATCCTAATCCTTTACAGCCTGCTGTGCCACAGGGCTTCCACGTCAGCCTCACAGAGGAGAGGAGTCATGAGAAATGACCCCTGGGAGGCAAAAAGAAGGGTGGATCTTGGGGAATTTGGGAACCACCTTTGTTGCCTCCTGCACAGGTTGAAGTGTTCCTGACCTGGAAGCAATATTGAGAGGTGAAACACCTTCAGATCCTCTTCAACTAAATCCGGCATGGATGGGCGCTTAGCAGGAAGTGGGTACCCGTGGAAACCCACGGGTTTCTTATACTTGACATTCGGGAGACTACTCCCTCTCCCTGATTCCTTTACAGGAACAAAGTCTTAGGTTAACCTGGTGAGTAATTGCTTCAACAAGTATTTATTGGCACCTTTTAAGTTCTAGGTATTAGAAATATAGAACCACTGAACAAAGTAGACCCAATCTGTCTTCATGGAGCACGCATTCTAATTAGAAGGCAAATGAGATCCAATGATTTGAGATCTTACTATGGCCAGATATGGTTTTAACTATTTTATTAGTATGATCTTATTCCTTACCAACCACATAATGTAATTATGATTATTATGTCCATTTTGCAGGTGCAGAAACTGAGGCTCAGCAAGTCGAATAACTTGCCCGGATACCTTGGTTCTAGAGTCAGCCATTCCAACCAGTCTCTTATCATTGTGATAAGAGGGTGGACCTAATAGCAGGAGGAATTATGATGGCAAGGTGAGTTGTTCAGTGTGAGGTTGGAGGTTTGGTGACAGTGGTGTAATGCCTAAAAGCCATCTTTGAACGTTCAGTCTTTTTCCAGCCAGGCTGCGCTTGCTCTGCTTATGTAACTTCGTCCCTGTGAAACTTCACCAGGGAACCTGATCTGTTCGCCCAGCATTCAGGAGCTTTTGTTCCTGAAGCCCAGGCTCGCTCGAGGCTCCCCACACCTGAGAACCTGTTTATCAGGAAGAGGAGCATGGTGCCACTTGAACTTTTTTTTATGTCATGCGGCTCATGGTGGAAGAGTCCAGAAGCAAACAGCCCTCAGTATACAGTGAAGAGCTGCAGTGACAGGACGGCGAAACTAAAATCGCATGGGCAGAAACGAAGCCACCCAAACACATGCACGCACCCTTACCCACTTCATACCCAATGAGAACAACAAAACTGGCCCCGCGCAGCAAGATGTGTAAGTTTGCAGTGAGAACAAAGGCGGCTGTAAATATTTCAAGGAGCCAATAAAAAGAAGATGAAGAAGAAGGAAGGAAAAAAAAAAAAAACAGGACTGGTTAGCTCTCCACGGCAATGGGCTCCATAAAAGCTTTTATTGTTAAGAGAGTTACTTTACTAAGAGCCATATGAAGAAAGGCGAATGAATGCGAACGATGGCATGCAATAACCTGAGCGGGGAGATGATTATCATCCTCTGCGTCCTGTATTTTGGAGCAAGGCAGAGCTGCTATTAGAAGAGAGCCATTGTAGTTAAAGAAAAGCTTGTTTTGTACTTTTCTCCCCCTTCTGGGTAAACAGAAAGTCGATACAGATTTCTCCTCTGTGCCAGTCCATTTATTTGAACAATTATTGTGAAGATATAATCCAATCTTACTGTCTTTCCAAAGGGACGACTCCTGTGAACTTTTCCGGCAGAGCTCTGCACACACAACTTGCTAACCCAAGAACTGTGTTATTTTTAGCATGTATTCCTTCCCTTCCCATCTGCCCCTCACCCCTCCCAACCCCATTCTTTAGCCATCTGTTTGTTTGGTTGTTGGCTATTAACAGGAGAGTGGGTGGCATTTAAGGGAATTGACCCATCTGCACTTCAACCATTCAAAGGCGAGCCAACTAAAATTGTAAAAAAAAAAAAAAGAAAACTGGATTTTTTTGGAGGGGGGAAAGTATTATTCTCTTAGGCTATGAGTGCAGTTTTCCTGTATTCTCAGATTGAAGGACCTTGCTGTGTCCTTTTTGGGGTGAACGAAGGCAGTACAAGCTTCCAAAATGTCAATGTCAAGGGGGAAAAGTGGTAATTGAGAAGATAGTATTGTTGAGCAGATGTCAATTGTTGATGTTACTGAAATTCTATTCTATTCTATTAATGTAGTCTTCGATAACATTTGACTTCTTATTGCCTTGAGTTTACTCTGATGGGGAGTTGTCAGAATCTCAGCCGCCTATGTGGGACGTGTAACGATATGGCGTAAACTATTTGGAAGGTCCAAATAAAATCAGGACTAAACTCACTTGATCGCGGCTTGAGAGCCTTTAAAGACTCTCTTTAGTATGTCAAAAATATTCAGATAGCCCTGGCTGGTGTGGCTCAGTGGATTGGGCATGGGCCTGTGAAGCAAAGGGTCGCTGGTTCAGTTCCCAGTCGGGGCACATGCCTGGGTTGCAGGCCAGGTCCCCAGTGGGGAACACATGAGAGGCAACCACACATTGATGTTTCTCTCCCACTCTTTCTCCTTCCCTTCTTCTCTCTCTAAAAATAAATAAATAATATTTAAAAAAATATTCAGATAAAACATGTGGCAACTTGCTTTTCACAGATTATATAATCAACAAATTACATTTCAGTAACCAGCACATTGACTCAAGCTTGGAAGTGGCAACCCAGCTCTTCCTCCCACACCCGGAACACTCTTGGCCTCCCTGCCCCTCTCAGGACTCACGTGAGCCTAAGCAAGTGAGGGACCCTGAACCTTAAATTTCATTAGCACCATGGGAGGCCTGCCTTTGATTTGTTGCCTTGTGTTGCATAAACTAGAATGATGCTAAAAATGCAGAATTTATATACACCTTCCATGTGGCTGAAAGTATGTGGGAGGCAGAGATACTGAAAAAGAGTATCCATGCTTTTGATTTCTTTTTGAAACAAGCACATAAGAAGACACGTGAGTGGAATCTGAGTCAAGCGAAGCAGACCAGACTCTTGTTCACCACAAGCGCTAAGTCCCCTAGGTGAGGGACACAGTAGGGGAGGAGAGCAGCAAGCAATTCTGACTGGATTAGTGAGGTCTACCGCGAAACAGAACGCCATTTTCCTCCTTCTTGGATCTAATCCACACATCCTTTGGAAGGGCCCTGAGTAAATACTGTAAGTATCCTGGATATGTTTTGAAGGTAAAACCAATAGGATTTACCAATGGTTTGAGTATGTGTATCAGAGAAAAAGAGGAGTTAAAGATGAGTCATACATTTTTTTGACCTTAGCATCTAAAAAGATGGCGTTGCTATTTACTGGAAGAGAATGAATGGGGAGGGAGAGAGAAGTTCAGTTTTGAACATGTTTGAGCTCCAGAGAGAGACAGATACCCAGTAGGCAATTGGACCCACAAAGCTGGATGGAAGTCAGGGGGAGAAATCAGGGAAAATGGTGGGCTAGTAAGTGTTTAACAACTAGCTCTCTGAGGGTGTTAGAATAAGAGGCCTAATCTCTAATGTTTGCCTTACTTTGGTGCAAATACTTCACTATGGCTGATTTCTAGTTACTGACATGGAGTCACTGTCATTGACTATGGAATTGGGAAGAAAACGTGACCTTGTGAGACCAGGTGAGCTGCCTCAGGCACATCACTGGGAATAGAGACATAAATTTAGGAGTTACTGCGTGAAAAGCCATGAGACTGAATGATGGCACTTAAGAAATGAATACAGATAAAGAGAAGATGAGTTTAGAAGGTGATAAAGAAACAAAAAAGAGGAAACAAAGAAAGAAACTAAGAAAGGGTTTCTAGGAGGAAGTGGTCATCTATCAAAGGCTACTGATGGGCCAGATGAAGGCTTAAAATAGGCCACTCAGTTCCCTCTGTAACCTTGATAGCAGCAACATCAGAGGAGTAAGGGAACAAAAGCCTAAGATGACTTATCCTCACCAGCTTCTGGAAATAGAAAGAGGCCGGGGTGGCTTTGGCAGCTGAACCCTGTATTAAAATCTTTAAAATGCATTTTGGACCTTTGATTTAGAGTAGACTTCAAAATCACATGATGTCAGGAGTAGAAAAAAATTTGATAGCTCTCTAGACTCCAAGTGGCTCAAAGCCCTATGAAGAAAGAGAGGAGGGGACCCGTCTAGGTTCAATAGCGTGAAAAGGTATTTTGAAATCCATACAAACCTCTAATCATTGTAATTGCCTGTTGTTTTATGTGAGTCTGTGAATAAAAATCAGGGCATTTCACTGACCAACACCTCATTTCCACACCACCGCAGAGGTCGTGCAGAAGTTTGGAAGGACATCTTTTCCTCAGAGTCTGAGCGGGCGTTACTAGCTCCTGCTTTACATCCATTGTTTCCTCTGCCAGTTCTCATCCTTCTAGTGTGTAGTACGACTGTGATGCAGGCATCTGGGATACGCCGTACTCACAGGTGAACATCAGCGTTTCTCTATCTTTAGTCAATCTAATACCAGGCAAAAACCTATTACTTATGAATCTTGCTTCAGGGGTAGAATTAATTTTCCTTGGCACAGCTCTTTACTGTCCTCTTTATTCTCCTCCACTGTCCTCTTTACTGTCCTTCACTCACTCACTCACTCATTCATTCATTCATCCATCCATTCATTCATTCATTCAAAACACAGTGAAGAGGAGTGTTTATGGGGAGGAGGGGGAGAGGAAAAGTTTTCCATAGGGAAGATCAGCGGGTGCAAAGATAAGGAGGCATCAGAGAATGTGTCGTGTCCCAGAAACGAAGTCATTAAGTAAGACTGCAGCATGCAGGTGTGGGATTGGTGAGCTGTGAGACTAAAAGCGTAGGCTGTACTCTGAGGGCTTTATAAGATGCTGAAAGGTTAGATTTACTTTTCTAATAGAGAAATTATTTCAAAAAAACGAGATCCAGGGCCCTTACCACTGGAGAATTTGGTAACCTATCCACATTTAGCTACATTTAAATTCTTTCATACAGTTTGATTCTAATTTGTCCATACAAATTCCTCCCTTTCCACCCTTTTGTCCACAGAGGAAGTAGTCAGCAGCTCTTCAAGAGTTCTTGCTAAACAAAGGCTAAATCGGGCAACATATACTGGAGTAGTTATGAGATTTCCAGGATTTTGCTGGATTTTTAGAATTACTGCCAAAAAGCATTTTTTTCCCTGGCTGGGTGGCTCAGTCGGTTGGGGTGTCATCTTGTAAACTGAAAGGTTTGTGGGGTTGATTCCTGGTCGGGGCACACGCATGGGCTGCGGGTCCGAGACAACCAATGGCTGTTTCTCTCTCACATCGCTGTACCCCTCTCTCCATCCAACAAACATATCCTCGGGGGGGGGACTGAAAAAAAAGAGGCAATTTTTTCTGTTTCACTTTCTGGGGGGATCATGAGATCAAATTTTAGTCCTGGATCTTCAGATTACTTCTTTTATCCAATTAGAGGCCGATGAAAAAATTTTAATAGGTCTTTTGTTGCCAAGGGGCTAAGGATCATCTGAAACAGGTGTCAGGATGGAGTTATTACATGGACAAATGTAGATGAAAAGGGAAAGTCCTTGGGTTTTACAGGTATTTACATTGTATTTTGTTTTAAAAAATAAAGCTAGTGGGAGGTAGCAGTTCTTTTTCTTTTCTTTTCTATTTTAAGTCAGGAAGAACTTTGTGTTTGCTGACTGTAGTGCAGAATCTTGAATGTTCCCAAGGCTGAGCCCTGTGGCCAAGCAAGAACAGCAGGAAGGTGAAGGCCCTCTGCCAGCACAAAGCTGGTGAAGGACAGTGTCCACTCAGTCAGCTGGGCTTGCTGGGTGTCCCTATCCTTTATGCCCAGAGCACGCATGTTGACCTGTGCCCTCAGGAACTAGGAGCAATGGAAGTGGGTGTGGGAAAAAAACAGTAGAGTAGAAGTAATGTCTCCTCCTTTACCTCCTCTCTGTGCCAGACTCAGGAACTTGGGTGATAATGCTCCGTCTTTTGACAGAGAATTTAGGCTTAACTATCCCATTACTGTAGGATAAGTGCTCCTTGTTTTTAGAGAGTGGGATGTCCAGGGCAGTGGCTCTCTGGTTCACAGGGCTGACTAAGCACTTGCGGAGGCCATTCTGAAGGCAGAGGTCCCTTGTTCCCGGCAACGTCCTCAGGGGTTTGGGAGCCAGTGGGCCATTCCACCCCCCCCTATCAGATCCTGATATAGGGACACATCTCAAAGTGAGTTGTGAATCACACTACCTTACAGAGAAGAAGAGCTCTAAAGGTTACTTTCTCTTTAATTGGATGAGTATCAAGTCCCTGGTTTCACAAGCAGGCTCTACCCTTACTGGGCATAGGTGTGTGTTTTCTGGGTAGAGGTGTCAGGGAAGAAAAGAGAAAGGGGAAAAGAGAATCTGAATCCAGACTCAGTCTCAGAGAGAGGAGGGGAAAGGACCCGTGGCCCACTGGGACTGCTGGGCATGGGAGACCCCACATCCCAACAGCGGAGATGGGATTTCAGAGATAAGCTGTTTCCCTGAGGTTCATGCTGATTGATATGCTTCCTTGTGTTCCAAAGATTAGAGAAGTAAGAGAAATACAGCTTGATAATTAGCACATAGTCAGGGAACCCGGAAAATATATGACAGGTAAGCAGATTTATTAAAAGTGATTGAGATGGGCCTATTTTTCAGAGTTCAGTGTTTCACCCACAGAATATAAAATAAAGGGGAAAAATCTGTGATTTATTTTTACATTTCACGTGCTTGGCTGGAATGAGAATACTTCATAACCAAGCATCGTTTGCGTCTCTTCAGCTGTGGGGAAGTGTTCGCTGAAATAGCTATTAAATACCAGAATACATTTCATTTCTCCCCACCTAATATTTCCAAGCTCCATGCCGACACAAAAAGACATGGCAATGTACTGAAGCAAAGGATTCCGATGAACGACAATCCCAGGTAAAACATGAGAATAGAAGAGACTTGTTTTCTAATCTTTCTAACTTAGTTTTCTTTTTAAATTTTCTTCTCCAACCCTCATTAGATATCTAGAACCCTCTGCTTTCTCCTTTTCTTTGTGAGAGAAAAATAATCATGTACTAATTTATACTCTGATGTAAATGACTGATAATGCCTAATTCACTACATTTCTGACAGTTGTGCAGTATATTTTGAATCAAATGGAAACAGAAGATAGGCATGAAATTAAAAGCCATTGATCTGGGGTGGGGACATATTTTCCTGGGCCCTCAAATCCCTCCCTCCCTTCATTCTTTAGCCACGCAGTTTCCTTTTATGTCAGCCCTCTGCGCGTCGACTCTCCCATTGAACCCATTCACAAAATCCCACTCTGCCAGGAGGACAGGCTCCGGACTCTTTCCAGCACGCAGGGCTTCTTTCCCACATCTGTGGGAAAAGGAGAGTTGCCCAAAATGAAACAAAAGAGACGGTAAGAAAATAATTATGACCAAGAAACTAAAACTTGAATGCAGTTGCTCAATAATACTGAAAGAGAAGACTTCACACATACCTGGAGCCCTAATTAGGCAGGGCTGACACGAAGGCTGCATCGCGTCGGACTACACAGGACTGCTTGTGGAGCCACAGTCGAGTATTTTGTTCATAGCGAGACCTTATTGGGCTTGGTGGCTGTAAGCTTTTCAGCTTCTAATTATGGTGTTTAGAAGACAATGGAGACAGCTTAAAATAATAAGAATGCTGCTAAAACTAGTAAGATTGCTGCGGGGTTACAAAGAGAAATGTTGGCTCTCTGTGGAGAGTATACATTTAACCTGTCAGCAAACAGAGCATTTTACAGGTAAAATGTAAAGGGAGGCGTTTAGGAGCCATCGCGTAAATGATGAGGTTTTTCGTTTTGCTTTCCAAACGAGCTGCTTAAGTTATAATACTAGTTTAATATAAATTAGAGTTTACCCTTTTGAAACCACTTGCAATTTGCTTGTGTTAGGCCGCAGGTCATTATGATGCAAAGTTAAAGGTTCCTGGAACATAATGTGATTCAGGCCTGCATTCTTGTTGCCATGTCCAATTCAGCTGAAAATGAGAATTATAGTGAGAGCATTTCCTGGTCTTTGACCCTTCGCGTGAGCTTTTTAAAAGCAGGGTTTATGCAGAACACTAACCTCATTCTCAGACATTCAGTTCCTACTAATATTAGCTGCACTAAAAGTCTTAAGTAAATTGAAAACTGTTTAAAAATCCCTTGTTCCAAGTTTTAAAACAGTGGGCACCTACTTTCTGATTTTCTTTCTTAATATGGAAAAAGATTTGCCTGTGAAATGGATGATATTTCAGTGTTTCAAAGGGTCTCTCCCTTTTCTCTCTCTGCCGCAAGTATAGTCAGGCCCCACAAAGGGCAGTTGTTGTAGAATCTGTGGCTGTAACTGACGGGCGAAAGAGAGGAACCTTAAGAGGAAAATAACGTGTAACACCTAAGTAGGCTTTATATGCCAAGCTCGGTTGTAAAGACTTTAAAATAAACCAATACACTTAACCTTGTCAATAACTCTACTACAGGATCCTCATTTTGCAGGTGAGGAAACTGAGGAACAGAGAGCTTGAGTAACTTGCCTGAAGTCACACAGGTCAGTGACTGGCAGAGAAGAGATGTGAACCCAAGAGGTCTGGGTTCCTCACTTTTCACTCCTACCTTTCAGGATGGCAAATGATCTGAGAGGACCATACCTGGACTCCTGGTGGGAGAGCGGCGGGTAGGGGTTTATATAACACAGAAAAGACACTTCTAAAACAAATTTCATGATAAATAGGTTTTTAGAAAGCCCCCTGCCCGCTCCGCTCCAACATACAGGGTCTGGCAGCAGTAACACCACGGAGTGCGGTTGGTAGGGTACGTGAAGGTCTCGCACAAGACAGACAGCAATTTGAACCTTTCACCTAAAATGTCATATGGTGTGCTTGAGTGTGATATTGTTATGTTACAGAATTACATCCTTATGATTTTGTAATAAAAGATTTTTATGTAATAAAAAAGGGGTGTAATTTGTGCCGGACCCTGTATATAAAGGACAAATTCAGGAAACAAATGAGAAATTGAAGCCTTTTCTTCCTTTTTTGATTTTAAAGGTCATTTAGAATTAAGCTGAGAATAAGTGAGATTTGATAAAATACCACACCCTTGTACACTGTACAGCTGGTCAGAGCAGGATGTTTTCTGAGACCGTAGTATGCATTACCGTGGGGCAGGGAGAAGCCAAAGGACCAGCTGTGAGTGCCTTATCTGGTAGGTCTTCCTCAGTGACCAAGGGGTCATGCGGCCACCGACAAGCTCCTGGGCTCTCCTCCACTCTCTCAACCCAGGTGCACTTTCTGGAGAAACACTTTTTGCAGGAGACAATACGCTGATCATCAGGAGACAGAGGGATCTGAGCCGACTTAATGCAGTGTTCCAGAATACTGCCACAAGAATAAAAAGAACAATGAAAAGAAAAACTAAGCATTGAAAACAAAACACAGCAGCTACAAACCTTTGGTTCCCCAAACACCTGTTCTGAGCTTGTTCTGAGGCTGCTGGGAAAAGCTAATTGGTGTGCGTTATGCTTGCCACTCAGTGGAGAAGATTTGCAGGGCCAGGTGGAAATGCCCTGAGGCCTGGGAAGCTCCAGAACATCAAGGCAATGAATAGATCCCCAGAGGCTTTTCACCTTTGTGTAAAGAACATTTTCTGCCCTGGCCACTACTGGGCTAAACCAAATGGAGGGTCACTGGGAATACAGGAGACTCGAGGGTTTGGAAGCTTGGTGGATAGACCCAAGAACGTATTAACAGTTGCATGGAACATGCCCTGTGCTTATAGAGTTATTAGCTTGAGAATTTCTTGCCCACTGCACACAAAGAAGTTTGGGGCAGTGGCTCTGATGCAATTTTACGTTAGAAGCAGATGTGTAAAGCATTAGAAGAGGGAGAGGTGTAGAACAGAGTCAGTGACATATTGCCAGGACACTAGATACATCCCTGTTACCATGACCCTCTGGGCTGCTGTGCAGAGAAACAGAAATGTGGGCAAGGAGGTCTGAGGCACCAACATGTTCATGTCCCTGGGAGCCTGTGTCTCCTGCTCCATCCCTCACAGCTATTGTCAAGATGGGAGATGGTAGGGCTGGGAAAAGCATATTTGGGAGAGGGGAAAGGTAAACAACTAAGGAAATAGAATCGAATGGTGGAAGTGGAGCAATAAAGAGTAATAGTCTCACTCTGGCTGGTCTGGCTTAGCAGATTGAATGTTGGCCTACAAACCACAGGGTCACCAGTTCGATCCCCAGGCAGGGCATATGCCTGGGTGGTGGTCCAGGTCCCTAGTAGGGGGCATGTGAGAGTCAACCACACATTGATGTTTCCCTCTCTCTAAAAATAAATAAATAAAAGCTTTAAAAACAGAAAGAGTAATAGTCCCAGGAGAAGCCTTTCCAGGGATGGTGATACACGAACACCTTTATGCTTCTCACTTAATGCAGCCGTAAGGGGCTTGGACCAGAAGTCAGGAATTTGGGTTCTACCTCAGGTCCAGTCCTCTGAAAGTCACATCACTTTTCCCCAGCCTCGGTTTGTTGTGAACACCACAGGTATGCCTTGTAGCGGCCTTTGGAAATGATGGCATTTTGTGGATATATAAGTATCTGAGGTCAGGTTCTGGGGGACAGATTTTGTCATAGAAGTTTACAAGCAGGAAGTTTGTTACATTTCTCAGGACAACCGATACATTTGGGGATGTGAAGGAAACAGGACTGTGCAGGGGGAGGGGTGGAATTGCAGCCCACGTGCCTTTCCTAAGGCCTCGGTCAGCCCCACCTGAGCTCTGGACCTGGGGTGGCCCTTTGGCTGCCCCACACTGAGGCAAGGGGCCCAATCTGGGAGGGGACAGGAGGGGGCAAATATCTGGGGAGATAAAGGCGGGTGTTATGTTGACGAGTTTAAACCTAATCCTAACCCCTACCCTAGACTTTCATGAGAACAGGCAACCCTAGCCCCACCCCTTCCCATGCTTGGAAGTCGCCTCCCTGGGCCAAAATTCAAGTTCAAACTTGGCTCCTCCTCTTTAGTTGCCATCACTTCCGCTCTCTCACCTGGCCTCTACCCCCTCAAAAACCTGCTCTCCCACCTGCCCTGGAGGAATAGGAGAGAAGGAAACAACCATGCCTGTTGTCATTATAAGAAGGGCCCCTACTAAGTCAAGTAGGTAGCAGTTTTTGTACTCCCCCACTCAACCAGACTTTGGATGCAGGCTAAATATAGGGAGGGAGCCTAGCCCTGACAGAGGTCTTTTCCTAGAAAACAGGACAAAAATTATTAGAGAGAGACTCTGCTGAGAGCCTTCAGGAGGCAGTACTAGTGGTAGCCAGGGGGAATGGGTTTCTGGGTTGTGAGGGGCAGGTGTTCTGGGGAGTGCCCTGCGGTGTCCACCATAGTATGGCCTTCGCATAACCATCACAAAGGACATTTTACTCCACGGGGATGCAAGCATGTCTGCCACCCTGTGCCGTGAAGGGGAACAGGCTTTCCAACCCCCATCTTCAGCATGACCTCAGTTGACCCTCCAGACCCCACCATCCTTCCTGTACAACGTGTTTCTGAGAGTCACGCAGTCTGATGCTCTGAAGTCAATCAAATACTGGTCCTCTTTTCCCTAGGACACCCAAGAAATTGTGTGAGCTAACAGTAGGGTCACATTGGCATGTGCTTTGCTGACAGTCTATAAGCAGTCCACTTTCCACACTACATCTGAGAAAAAATATCTACCAAGAAACATCCACTAGAGACAAGTAAGAGGGTTTTATCCACGTTAACTCTAAATTGCTACTGATGTTTCTCCTTGGGAAGTGTGGAAGAAATGACAGCAGGAGAACCGACCTAAGACTATTCAAAGGCACTGTGATTGGAAAAGTCAGAGTCAGGGCTTCAGAACTTGGAAATTCTGAAGTTGTCCTTGGTAGTCATTTTGCTTAGGAAAAAATATTTTAAACCAATCGAATTTCTAGCCATCATTAAGGACTGGAGCTTTCGTTTCTAATATTTAACAACTGCCTCACCCCCACACCACATCATGGCAAACCTTATTTTCATTCCTTCAATTCTGTCATCAAGTTTTTCACATTTGAGTCTGATCTCTGACTACAACTGCCCTGGACTTCTAGGCAAAATGGCTGCCCTGGAAACTCCTACCACTAGGGGAAGAAATTCCTGGAAAGACTGGTCATAGTACTTTAACAACATCGTACTTCTTGTCTTAAAATGGAACTTAGGCCACTGGCCAGAGGATGCATTTTTCAAGTTCCCAAGCAGAAACTCACTTTATGTGAGCCTGATTTGGAGAGAGCAGCCAGGGAAATTAGGTAGGAGGAGGAAGCAGGGAACAGAGCCCGAGGGGGCAGGCAACAAGGATCTATGGGAAGATCCAGGGCGGGAGGGGAGAAGAACAGACACAGCTCAGAAGGGGCATGGCTGAGGTGCCTGTAACACAGAGCCCTGAGAAACACAACTGTCCCATTTGATGCAACTCGTCTGCTCTCCCACAGCTCGTCGTGGAATAAGAAGGGAAAGGCACGCCCAGCCTGGGCCAGTGCAGATGTTGCTCACCCATTCTCCCGGAAGCTCCATGGGAGAGCTGTTGCCAGGCCGCCAACAGTCCCGCTCCGAAGCCGGCCCCACCACTATGGACTGTGCAAGAGATGAAAGGAGGAATCTGAGATGAGAAAGGAGAAAAATAAACAAAACCTTCTAGAGGTACAGCCAAGGATCTCCCTGTTCTGGTGGCATCAGGGTGCTGTTAGGGACCCGGCTGCGATGTAGCAGAGCATGTGAGAGACAGGACCAAGCCCCATGTGGCTGCATCTGATTCTCTGCTTGCCACAGTGGGCTCTTTCCACCGATAGCAAGTGGACATTTGGAAAGGGCCCAATGCTGGCTTTCCAGCATCTTCACTCCTGATGGGGCCTGGTAATCTGTGACAAATGAGCTTCAATTGCTTTTTCTGCAAGGGCTAAGAAGTTACCTTTCCATCCCTGGAGGGTTCTGGCCAAGCCCATGTTAAGCACCAGTAGGTCAGTGGGGCTGTGAAATGAACACTTGATACTGTGTGTAAATTGAATGATCAGCTGGGTGATTTTAGAACTACCTGGGTGGAATTTATGGGTCTTCTGGAGGAGATGATGGTTCTAGGCCCCTGGGAGTACCTCTGACACACAGTAATCAGTGCAAGCCCGGAGGAGAGCTGGGCGGGAAGAGGAGGGTGAGTGGCTTGCCTTTGCCCTTGTTCTTTTTCACCCCTCTTCTGGCTCCTCCATTAGTGTGAATGCGGAAACTGGCAGAGCAGTGGCCTCCTCGCTGTGTGCGAGCTCAGGAGATGGCTCTGCGTTTGCTAGCTCTGATGGCCAGGTGCTTCGTGACATCCAGGTTTCTGGTAGATTGGGAGATTCTGAGAGTAAGCTTGTGAATTCACAACCATGACTTGGAAAAGCAAATCATTGCAGACGATAATGAAATGTTCCTAGCATTCACATGCTCAACTTTACTTTTTAAATTTACATCCTGGATTTTCAGAGAGAGAAAGATGGATGGAGAGCCAACAGACACGGAGAAACAGACACAGTGGGAGAGTCACAGAAAGTGAGGTGGAGACACATGCAGGAGGAGGGAGGGAGACAGAAGAAAGAAGAAACAGCACAGAGACAAAGTAGGGCTTAACTAAGGTGCACTTCACGCTCCCATTCAATTGGCAACTTTCATGTTAAAACACTCATAACTTCTTTTATTTCCCAATTATCTTTTCTTTTTTTTTCTAATCAGTGTTAACTTGTCTCTTGGTAAGGATGACATCATTCTTCCCTTGGTTTTGAAGCTGTATTTACCACTTATAACAACGATCACATCTGGAATTCTATTAAGGTTAAAAAATAGTTTTAAGGTAGCATTAGGATAAACAGACAGGGAAAAGAAGAAAGGATGGAACACCCAGGAAGCCAAAACCCCAACGTAGGTGTTCACAGCTTTGACACGGCCTGGACGTGACTACTCTGGTTTCTCCCAGAATGGTTAGACGGTCTCGATCTTAGCATTCAAACATACCCAGTGAAAACAGCTTCACTTGTAACATCCAGCATGATCATGAGTAGAAATGGGGGGAAATGCTAATTAGGGAGGCAGATGAGGACCCAAACTTAACTCAGACTGTGAGGCTTCCAAATTATCCCCAGAGCAAGGGTGGCAAAGAGCTTTTATTGAGCACTTTCTGTTTTCTGCTTCAGTTCTATATGTTTCACATTTATTATGTCACTTCCATCGCCACATTCCCTCTGTGGGCCTGGTGTCTCCTGTTAGCTAATTGAGGAAGACGAAGGCTCATTGATGCGTGTACTGATCTGCTGCCAATCTTTGTCCTACAATGCAGCATGAGCTCCGTGCTCATTTATCAAGTAATTTAACAACTAGAATATATGAACAAAGCATATATAACCTTTAGTTCAGCCTCAGATAGTTCATTCCATGCATCAGAGAAGAAATTATCGAAGCATATTAATAAGTTGCTAATTTCCAAGTACAGGTAAGAGATACAAAGACAAGTTCAAAAGGGGTCTGCTCTATTTTGGTAGGTGGGGATTATCAGGCACATCTCAGTAGATTAACCAGAAATGGACTCCAAAAGCTAAACTGCAAAATAGCTTCAGACTTGTGGGGAACATTTGTGCTGCCCCAAATTGGCACATGCAAACTGGCATTTGCTGGCATAAAGCTGGTACTCATAAAGCTCATAATTACTTGATTTGCATGAGCTAAAAATATTTCATTGCACCGTCTTACCAGGCACAGGCAAAAGCCGGGGATCTTGGGGAATCAAGATTCCGGTGCTTTGAGCTCAAGGTGGAGCTTTTCTACTCTACAAAAGTAACAGAAATTCAAATCCCCTGATGACATAGTTAGCTACATTCCCTGGGCACTTTTCCCCCAAAGGAAGCCTGCATATCAAGACACTGGGTTGCGGGTGCAGGCTGCTATGACTCACTTAGGTAGAATCTGCATCAGAGGGGGAATTAGTGCATTTGTTCATTGTCCACGTTCTGTTGCATCACACCTCCTTAGGCTGAGCATCCAGTGCCCACACGGCAACAGCGGTTCTGAGGTTGAGCTTGTTTCCTGTATGTGGTGCAGGTGGCTATTCCAACTCCATAGCTGGGACAAACAAGGTGCTTTCACCAGGGGCTGTGGCAGTAAGCAAATGCTGAACAAACAGTGGAAAGAGCAAAATCATGAATAAATTCAAACCTGAAGTGCTCTGTCTCTTGGGGTAAAACAGGTAGGACTCAACCCTAAGATAGTTCTTCCGGTTGCCAAACAAGCCGACTTGATGTGTCTGTACGAAAAGGGCAAGGAAACACGAGTCACAGATGTGCCAGACTGGGGCTTACGTTTTAAAGTTTTTCTTTCTAGAGGACAAAGCCGAATTTTGGCCGAGGCTAACGATGTCAAACAATCTCCTGTGTCCTGTTGACAAACGAAAAGGACAAAACGTGTCAGACCTTTCCTTTTTCATCTGGCTTTGATTCCAGCTCAGAAACCCGCGCTTGGAGCTGCCACCCTGCTCCCGTGCGCCTTCCCAATACGGTGGCTCCATGCTTGGGAACAAGAAAGAGGGGGGAAAATCATTTCCTGTAAAAACAAAATCAGATCATTAATTTCCACAAATGCCGAAATGTCAGCAAGAGGGAAAACGCGCAGCGCAGGGTGCGCCGCAGCCTCTCCCCCCTCGGAGAGGCCCGCCTCCAGGGAGCTGTGCAGAGCTGACCGCGGACAGCCGGGCTTCCTCCCCGTCCGTCGGTAATGAACACACGACACGGACAGATCGCAGCGCTGTACGTACCTTTCTCCGAGCAATTTTAACTTTTCCCATGTCCATTAGGCCTTACCGCCTAATCTCGCTCTGCCAATTGTTCCCATGGTGAGATCATTAAGTAAATTATTTTAAGATCAAACACCCTGCAGTGACAATAGCGTCCCATGTAAGGTAAATGCTTCAAAGGCCCCCCTTTCAAATTACAGCTCTCCGGAGTTATTCATCGCCTCTCCGGAGGCCTCGCCCCGCCATTCCTTGGCTTTTTGCCGCAGGCGAAGGTAGCACTGCTAATTGGCCTCTGTAACAAAACTGACCTGTGGACAGGATAAAACTTGTTTGGAGCTTAGAGACAAAAATTATTCAAGGTTAAAAACACATGAATGCCCAGCTACGTCATCAAAAAAAAAAAAAAAGAGTGAATGAATGTCTTCCCCTGCGGTTCTTAATGTGAAAGAATGTGGTCCCAGCGCGCCTGGCTCAGACAAAAGCCCCTTCAGGTAGCGCGGGCCTCGGGGTCCCGTTCTCCTCCGGGTTTGCGCCCCCTCTCCTCTCTCCTCTTCGTCGTCCTCTTCTTTTTAAGCTCCAAGACGAGGCTCTCCATCCTTTGCTTTGGTCCTTGGGCACCCCTCCCCCGGGAAGGCCTTTGATCTGCCGGGATAATGGCAGAGGGAACAATTTAACCGCTTCGTACAGGTGCGGGGAGTTTACTTGACAGGTTGGGGCTTTTATTTCTAGCACATTAGCCGGGCGCATACAAATGGGTTTTTGACAGACTCAAGCAGGTAAAATAGCACCGAGGCTCCGCCAAAGCGCGGTCACACCTGCCGGGATGGCACGATTTGAAATGCTGCATAAATTAAAGGCAGGTAAAACCTCAAAGCGCCCTGCGGGGTGGTTTTTTTTTTTTTTTAACAACTTGCGAAGGTGGCAGTGGTGGGGGGCCTGAATCTCAAATGAGTAAACAACAACAACAACAACAACAAACGCCTTGATGTCCTCGAGCTCAAAAGAAACTGGGCTCAGGCACGGTGATTTCAAATCAGCTCTGCTGGCTTGAGGCCGGTACCAGCACTTCATTGATATTCACCGACGCTGAAGAGAAACGGAGAAGAAAGAAAGGCGCGTTACAGTATTTCCCCTCTCGCTTCCTCTAAGGTTTCTGCCCCGCTCCCCCCACCCCACTTGCCTGGTTTTCCTTCTTCCTCTCCAGGTGAATGAGTGGGATAAACAAATTGTGCCTACGTGATGAAACAGCTTTCCATTGAGAAAACTTTGGCAAATATCACATTCTAGGGATAGTCAATATTCCAAGTTATTGACTGTTTAAGAAAATTGCTGGGGAAAGTTTAATCATTTTTTTCCTATAAAAAGTAATTGTTTTGGTGACTGGCAATCCCTTGTTCAGGTAGTCCTGTTTTTCCAGAAAAAAATATGTCATGTAAGATTTTTTTTTCTACTCTTGCAACTTGAGTGCATAAATAATGTTCTCACTGCAAAAGTATTCCAGGCCGTTCCTGTGGGGAAATGGCAGGTTGAGGAAATTTAAAAGTTGCATCAAATTGTGTTATTTAATGATAGTTTTTCTTTATTTTCTTATTTAACATATATGTTGGTGATAATATCCTCTTTGTTATCAAATTAGATTGTACACCTATAATTTAGAGTTAAAGCTTTCCTTTCGGCATTTCTATTTTTTAAACAGTTTCCAGGGCTTTGCAATGCTAACTTTTCTCATTTTCAATGATCTTAATAGGCATTGCAGTTGAGAATCTGCAGTTTCTTGGGAGAGGAGGGTGATCCCCTCCTCACTGCGCTTCCAGCCCAAGTAAAAGGAAACCTTTCTTTTCTTCACCTCGCGGCTCACTCAGGTATTGGAAGTGCCCGCGTTTAGAGACAGCATTTACAAAATGGGACAGATCAGATGAGATCTCATCTGATCTGTCCCAAAGGTGCTGTCTTGGAAAGTCAGCATTTACTCTGTCTTCCCTGAGCAGATTTTGCACCCAGAACTTGCCAGTCCCCCCTCCACTGAAATCACAATCTTGACCTCGGATTACCTGAAATCATAAGATTACAGAGAACACTTAAGCCATTCCCCAGGTTTTATAGAGGAACTATGAGTAAGGGTGAGAAGCTGAGGGCCAGAGATATAAAACAGGGTATTTTCTACAGGATAGTTTGTATTTGTTCGCCCATTCAATAAATTCCTCCAGCTTTGCTGAGTGCCACTACACAGGAGGCACTAGGGGGCATGCAAGGATGAATAAGGCAATCACAATGAGGCGCAAGAAGCCCTCTCTGTAGTAGAAGCATTGAGGGGGGCAGGGGTAAGTGGACACGCACGCATGTATGCATGGAGGTAAATGAATAATTAGCATATGATGTATTAAGCACTGAAAGTGTACTGTACATAGAGTGCTACAGGAGCACATGAGAATGAGTAACTGGCTCCAGAAGGGGAGGTAGAGACAACTTTACAAAGGAAGTGATTTTGAACAAGCAAAGATTTAAATACAAAAAGAAGTTCAAACTGTTTAGAAAAAAAAGTGCGAAACAAATGTATGGATGGATTTCTTAAAGGATGTGTTGGAGGAAGTCACCAGAATGAGCCTGGGGATGAAGGTCTACCTGGTATATTGCAGTCATAGTATGTTGTAGTTGAGGTCAAGTTCAGCATATGCATTCTCACAAATGGCCAGGTTGTACTGCCCTAAAACTTGTAGAAGTATGACTATAAGGTAAAAGTCATTTGCCGTTCGAGCAAGTACACTAGAGCTTTTTAATTCACGTAAATGTCTTTGAACATTTTCGGGGGTTGCTTTTAGAGCTGCTTAACATAGTTCAACAAACTCCTTAATAATGACCCATCTATATTTTGAAAGTGATTTTGACTTTGGAAAATCATGAAAACTAATTTGGAACTAACCCTGGTGAATAAGAGAAGTATTAGGACTTGGTTGGGGGGCATCATTTTTGGAGAAAACAGTTGTAACTATGAAACAGTAAGTCAGATAGACATCCTTATGTGATATATAAATTGTTTCTAAAAGGTAATGACAAAAGAGAACATCCAGATATATTTGGAACAATACTTTTCAAAGAGTAAATACTTCCAAGGGTATCAAGTTGGAAAGTAAACACATTTGTATGTAAAAGAAAATCGGTAATATTCCTTTAGAATGTGTTTATCTCACTTTATAGTCACACCTTGGTATGTCCATGGGCATAGGTCATACCCCTTAAATGGGCTGCTCCACCCTACCTCATGGTGGAGATGTGAGTCGTCCCCACATTCTTCTCTCCTTTCATGTACTGGAATAGCAATGCAGTGTTAGAATCTTGTGACTAAGTTCTAGCCAATGGCATATGAGTAGAACTGATGTGTACAGTCTCTAGCCTGAGCCTGTATAAAAGAGGGATATGCTGTCTGCTTCCTTCGTCCCCTTCCCACTGACTGGAATACCCACAGGATGGCAATGAGTCATTTGTACTGTGTAGATGGGGCCAGCCGTCCAAGGATGAGAGACAAAATAGAGGAACCCTAGGCCTGAAACTGTGGCACCAACATACTAGTCCTGGAATCCTAATTCCAAGGAGAAATGAACTTCAGGATTGTTTATGCCCCTGCATTCTTGGGCTCTGTTAGAGTGACATGAATCTATACCTTAACTGTTAAGCAGTGGTGGACTGAATAAGAGCACATGAAATACACAGGACAACCTTTACCAGCATGAGAAATGCAATGAAAAGAACCTGGTCTAGTAAGGGTGGATTGGCGGCATCTTTGTAAACTATTGGAACCACCTGTGATGCCCTTGTCATTCAGGGGAGTCTGAAAGATTGCCTTTAGCCTTTTACTCAAGCTGAACTTGGTTCTCTTATTTCAAAATGTATCAGCAATATCACAATTGTTTTCACTAAAGGAAGTTGTCGTGTGTTGGGGATTGTGATTTTAGAAATTATGAAGGTGTGCTATGAGAAATAGATCATAGGCCAAGCATCAGCTGGATCTCAACCCAGAATGGCAGGATAAGGGACACCTTTATGTGAGGGAGGAAACGGAGGGAGACAGTTCCACAGATGAAGCTGGACACATGGTTAACTCACACCATGCTCTAGCTCTGCTTTCCATACAAAGGAACTATGGCTCATAGACTGGAACAGCTTGAGCAAGCCAAAGATTTGAGACAATTTGTTCAAGATCGTATGTCTCCACAGTGGTCAGGCTAGAATTCAAATCTGGTTTGCGTTAGACTGAATGTTGGTAACCCCCCAAATTTATGTTAAAGTCCTAGCCCCCAGTGGAATGGTATTTGGAGATGAGGCCTTTGGGAGGTGATTAGGTCATGACCTATGTACTTAGAAGTCTCACAGGCACTTGAATCCCCAAACCTCCAAAATGAGACATAGAATGTCCCCTCACCCTCAAATCTGTCCTCTTGCATTTCCTAGCTTATAGATGACACCTCTTAGCTATGAGATGACAGCTCTTCATGGCTCAAACCTAGAGTCCCCACTTCTCACTCACTCCGATTCCACAACAAATACAGTGTCCAAATCCTGGTTGGAATGTGTTTGTATCTTACCTGGCTCCTTAATCCATCTCTTTGTCTCCGCCTACAGTCGCCTCCCTGGTCTAATAATGTCATCTTTTGGGTAGACCCTATTATTTCAGGTCGACTACTATGAAATCCTGTTTATTATTCTCCCTGCAAACTCCCTCGTTCTCCTTGAATTCGTTCTCTACACTGCATATAGGTTATTTTTCTAAAATGCAGGTGTGTTTATGTCATTTCCCGATTTAAACTCTTCAGCTTCCCATTGATCCTAAGATAAAATGCAAAAGCCTTAAGCGTGTGCCTATTGCCCTGTGGCCAACACATAAGCCTCACCGAGGGCCACCCTCCTGCGCATTCTGTGGACAGGTCAAGCTGTTCCCTGGGCTCCGGATGTTCTTCTCCTCTTTGTCTAGTTCAATCCTGAGCACCTTCCAAGCTTCAGCTTACATACTATTTTCCTCAGGGGAGCCTTGCCTGACTTAAGACCCCAGCTAAGGCAGGTCTGGTGTGTAGCCTCAGAACACATCTGGTGGAGGAAAGAATGCACAATGCAAATTATCCCAGGTTGAGCCTAGAGTAAGCCAGACCATTGCTATATAATATTGTTAATGAAAATAACTCAAATTCAAGGGATAGGTTTATACAAGTTATGGCGTGTATGTTACCTGATATAACAGCGGTGTGCTAGCAGATAGGGCTGGGAAAAATCGGTTAGATGAAATAACCATTCAGGAAATATAAACGAGTTTTTTAAAAAGCCCCTACACACACGCACAGCAAAGCAAACACTTAGAAATAAATCCAACAAGAAATATAAGTGGACATAAACAATATGTTCAATTTCACTAGTGAACAAATAGATACAAATTAAAAACAAGGTACCATTTTTTGCCTAACAAATTTGTGAAGATTAAAAAGTGATAATATTTGTGGCATCATGTACTTGTAGAATGACTGTAATTCCTGACACATTTTTAAGATTATGCACTGCTTGCTCCTAACACTTATCCCACTTGTCTAGAATAAGGTGGCATAGAGTAGTTGTTCAATGCAATCTTTGAAAATAAATGAGTACTTTTCAATGACTTTCTGTGTTTCAGGTACTTTAAAAGTATCTAGGGTTAATTGCTATGATGTTTTTGAATGGCATTTAGGTAATAACTACCAGATGTCTTCAAAGTTTGTATATGTTTTAGATAGTGCAGCCATATATGACTCAATTTGTCAGAAATTGTCATGATTCCCACACCCGTCACCCTAGTGAGAGGAATAATAGTACACCCATTCCCTCTCAGAAGTCCTGTTTGGGATGATAAAGTCTGTGGTCATTGCACTCAGCAATAAACTATGATGAATTTACATTACAAAATCCTTTTGAACTTAATCTTTTCAGAGTTATGTGTAATTTCGCAAAAACAGGAAATGACTTAATTGTCTAAGGAAAGACATAGTATAATTTAAATCAGTGTCTGCCATCACTGTCTGAATATCAGAATGACCTGGGAGTTTGAAAAACGTCTGAGTCGGACCAACTGAATCAGCAGCTCATGAGTTAAGCGTGGCCTTCTGCATTCAATAAGCTTTCCAAGTGATTATAAAGCGCAGCCAGAGTGAGACTCAGTGATTTAAATGACATAAAGCACATATCCACAAAGCAGAATATTTTATAGCCATTGAAGTTGATGCTCTTGAATTGTATTGATTAACGTGGAGAGATAGCTCTAATATATTAGGTTGAAAACAAGGAACAAAGTGTCATGTTCTTTAGAACCTCATTATATTTTAGAACTATGTATTTTTTATTGTGGTAAAATATACATAAGGTTTACTATTTTAACCACTTTTAAATGTACTGTTCAGTGGCATTAAGTACATTCACATAGCTGTGCAGCCATCACCACTATCTAAATATATTTTTTAATTAAATTCAAGCATATTTCATTACACTCAATATGTATCATATATAATCAATTTATACGCATAAGTATAAATCTCAAAAGATAGACACCGAAGGTTAGATGTGGCTATATTTGCACGTCATCCTTTTGAATGTTCTACTTTGATGTGGGTAATGTTACTCGCATAATGAAAACAGCTTTATTTTTGCAATTCAGTAGGACAGAATATATGTTGTCCTTAATATACTTGAACATCCATCTATACTTCAGCCTCGATTACTCAGAATGTAGCTTAATACAGGACATGGCGTTGGGCCTGAGCCACCAGTTTCACTTCTGAGCAGAGTAAGGACTTCCGAGTCTCGCCTTTCGTGCGGTCCCTCGGCCGAACGCTGGGGCAGCTTTTCCAGACGGGAGTCCACTGTGGGGAAACCGAGTAAGGAGCCAGTTTGCTAAAGTTACCGAGTTTGGTCAAATGTGGAGCTATGCTGATCTGGCTGACTTACTTTTAAATCCAAATGATTGGGCTCAAACTTGAGCAAAAACCTTCCTCCTAAGAATTGTACTTTGTTTATCACACTAGTCCTGATCCTAATCTTAACCAGGTACTAGGTTATCTCCCCCAGATATTAAAGGTAGAGTGTGAACTGTACATCCGCTAAAATACTTCCCTGAATTCGAACATACGGAGTGCTGAAGGATGCGTTAAAGTTTCTACTCGTTAGGCTCGCGTGCGAAGGAATCAAACAGGCCTCCTCTGGCCTATTTCTGTTACTGCTGCTACAGGTTTATGGGGGTGCTAAACCGGTGCAGCAAGCATGAAAATTAGTGTCACCATCTTATAAGACTTTTATATATCGCTCTTATTTTTGGAAAACATATGACGGTTATTTGGCACTCTCGGATAAGTAGGTTTGTTTTTCAAATTTGAATTCCTGTCAAATCCCCAGCCAATCCATCGGCCCGCTTTTCCATAGCCCCTTTTATAGACGAACAGCGTTAAGCACTTTAGAAATATCAGATTAACATTAATACCCGGCGGATTAGAAGCCAGACAAAAGTGGGCTTAGGAAAACACTGCAAGTGGAGCCTGAAGATAGGCGTACGTCATATCTGTTTCCTCCGGCGCTCAGCAATCAGAAATGTGAGGGGCAGGAGGCCCACTTAAAAATACCTGCCACTTTTTGTGAGCCTGGGGGCAATGGAAACATCGGAGGAGAAATCAAATAGCCTGCCCGGGGCAACCTAAGAAGCTCTTTACGGAGAGGGCCTCAGGTCCAGGATTCCAAAGGGAACATTTCCTCTTTTCTTGCCTTTGACCTTCTCAACCCCACTTCCTCTCTCTGTCCCCTCCCTGCACCTGGAATCTGATTATGGAAAGGGCTGCTGCTCTGAATGCAATGGAAAAATCCCGTGGTGAGCACTCCAAAAAATGTGAAAATCGTTATACACTGACAGGACAATGGCTTTGGCTTATAGTTGTGGGCAAGAAAGAGCCCATCACATCAGCTATTTCACACAAATGGATACAAGGTGAAAAGGCAGACAATTCTGTGAGTTTATGACTTCCAACAGGCTGGAGGCATATGCAGATAATAAAATTGGAACCACAAGGATGGCTGAATACTATTTCCTCGTGTATAACAATTCCCCTCATGAGTGTTCGTCTTGCCTTCTTTTCAAGTTTCTCTGCCCAGACTCCTCTGAGGCACAAGGGACTCAATTCTCAGCAGGAATGACAGCCTCTTCACTACAGAATCTGAATTTGCTTAAAGCACATCTTATCTTCTCAGGTGCCTTTTATATGTAATCATGTTCTTTATTTTATTTTATTTTATTTTTTGAAATGCTCTCAGTGACTCTTACTGGAATTTAGATAATTAAAAATCTCTCAGATCATTATTCCTATATTCTAAAAGACTGCTCAGATCAATGGTACCTTATTTTCATTTCCAATATATCAGAGTACATGGGCTTTTGGAAATAGAAAGTGCAATTGCTAATGATTCTGAGGTAAAAATTAACTATGTAGTTGCTTATTGCCCTAAACACTGATGGGTGAACTGTGGTTATACTTCGGATGAGAGTCTCTAAGCCATTCCTATTCTGTAGCTAGGAGACTGTTCATGAGAAAGTTTGTATAATTGGTCACTCTTGTTTTCCTTGCCATAAAAAAAATGAAAAAAGACTTTGTTAATTTCTTGGTAATATTATACTATTAGTCCTTGCAAAATATGGTTTCATGGTTTTCTTACTCTGTTTTCCTCCATCATTTTAGTGACTATCCTCACCAAGGATTTATTATGAGAAGATAACATGCTTTAATGGCAAAATCGAGAGGGGAGAAGTCAGGATGCTGAATTGCAACTTGCTCTCATTGCAGGAAGGAGCAAATATTTCATCACTCTGGCCACCAGGTCCTGCCAGCAGCTCTAGTCCAGCTGTACCGCGCTCGTACCCCGCTCAGTTATCCCATCAGCTGTTCTCGCCCTGCATCCAAAATCCATGTACTGCAGTGTGGTTGTTTTTCTAAAACATGATTCTTCACACAAATGTATTTCTCTGGTTTTCTTTTTCTTAATTTTTATTTTATTTATAAATAAAATAAATATTTTATTTATTTATTTTTAGAGAGAAAATAAGGGAGGGAAAAAGAGAGAGAGAGAGAAACTTCAACATTAGAGAGAAACTGACTGGTTGCCTCTTGAATGCACCCTGACCAGGGACCAGAGCCACAACCCAGGCATGTGCCCTGACGGGGAATCAAACCAGCAACCTTTCACCTCGTGGGAGAATGCCCAAGCAACTGAACCACATCGGGCAGGACATAGTTCTCTGTTTTTAAACACTACTTTGACAAGCTGGATGTCAACTTTACAGTCCTATAGCAGATTCAAGGCCACATAACAGGTGCTCAATAAATAATTGTTGCTTAAAGAATTTGAATTGAGGAGGAAGGAAGGGAGAAGGCTGCTGGTAGTTAGCAATAGTAATAGTAATAGCAACAAGTGAGAGAAAAGAGAAAAACTGTTAAAGTATAAGAAAAAAAAAACAGAGCTACTTGCTTCAAAGTCAGTGAAGTTCAATGGCATCTTCACCACCCTCCTAACCCTTGAATGTATAATCGTCTGGACATACGATGAACTGCCTCCACCTTTTATCATAAAGATTTTCCTCAGTGAGGGTTTAACACAAAAGGATCTGTGGTCCTTAGTTACTTGGGAAAATTAATGACTATCATTATTTTTAACGGGCACCTGTGAGAAATAAAAACGCCCATGTTAAATATGGAACCGACTCTGAAATCTAAGCACAAATGACAGAGCAGCTGGGTGGGAGCAGCTACGCTCTGCTCCTCCCCGGGCCCTGCCTTCCTCATCTATTCAGTGCATGCATTTGCTCGGGCACACTGACTCAGTGTGCATTTACCGAAATCGAACCTGGGCAATATCCTGGGCTGCGTATTGCACGGGGTGGGAAGATTCAGAAGAAACTTCCTCTGCCCTCAGAAAAATTAGTCTTGTAGGGACAAGGCACACGTATGCAACACTTACAGTACAAAGCCTACGGAGATGGCAGGGAGAGCCATTCAAACGCAAGGCTGTAGACATCCTGAGTGAGAAGAGATCACCCTCTGAGGCCGAGACAATAGAAGAGGGCTGCTGGACAGAAGCAGCATTTAATTGGGTTCTCAAAGGAAACTGAAATCAAAGAGATGGCTCTTAACACGTTTAAATCAACATTTATTAATTGCCCCAAACACAAACACACTGCACGGATATGTAGATTCAAAGACATAATTCATGACCATGCTGGTCGATGACAGAAATGAAACCAACTACATAAACAGAAGGGCAGAAAGACATAAGGACTCTGGGAAATGCCATTCCTGGAAGAAGGAGCAGCGGTAAAAGTGCGCAGGTGAGAAAGCCAAAGCCATTGGGGCCAGGAGTGAACTCAGCCTAGCTATCTGGGGCTAACGGTGTCTAGCTGCTACATCTACCAGCCTGCTCAGAGAAACCAGACTGCTCAGGGACCCCAGTCATGGGGTCAGGTAGACTCTGCCACTTGGCAGAACTAAGAAGAGGGGAAGCAGGGCCTAGAGCAAGTGAGAACATATAGGACCGAGGAAAGGAAGAAGGGACGAGAAAGGGCAGTACATTGGTCTACAGCTCCCCCCATACCCGTGAAGAGTCTCAGTGCTAGAACTCCAAGGAAGTGTGATATAGTAGCCTAATTTCATGTCTGTCTTCTTGACATGTAACATGGGCAGGTTGGTCATGACCTTGAGGACAAGGTCCTTGCCTGTCCTGTTTGCCTTTACCCCTACAATGCAATACTGTGCTTAGTATATGATATATGCTGACCAAGTGTTTTCTGGATGAATGAAGAACAAAGAAAGAATGAATGAATGAAGTGAATCCAGCGCTGCTTCTTAGCATATAGTTAGACTCCCATGGAATTTAGAGGGTCCAGGAAGATTCCTGACTTCTCCAAAATATCTCCTGGCAAGCTATGCAGTACATTTTCCTTTACTCCCCGAACTGCTTAAAAGTTCTATTTTTAAAAAAACTGAGACATAATTTACATATAACATTATATTAAGTGTTTTAAGATGCAAAGGCTTCTAGAGAGCATTCTGATTTTCTCACCCATTTTTCAGTTAGGTCATATCTCTGTTATCCTGTTGGGAGGTCAGGGGTCATTGATGGAACCAGGTTGTGATGGGTGGTACTCGAGGATAGGACATGAAAGATGATTTTGGATCTCAGAGCCCCAACGGAGGACAAGGCCTCAGGGAAGGACTCCCAAGCAAGGGTGCTGCTGGCCTGTGGGAGCTGAGTCTCAGACCAGTGATTTGGGGCAAATGGACTTCTTCTCTGGGCTATGAGATCTCAAAGAGCTCCTATATTTACAACTCGTGAGCTAGAAGCCAGTTTGTAAAATACTACATCTTACTGGCATGTTTTGTTTGTCTAATACATCATCCAAAACATGTTTAATTAGTCGCTGAGGTTTAAAAATGGGAAGAGTCATAAAAATCAGATTCTCTCATACAACTGGAGAATCTAACTTTACTGGGGTCTCATTCCCATAGGGCTCAAGGTGAGTGAGTGGCAGAAATTCAAAACTACAACTTTAATTGATATCAGGAAAGTCAATTTAGTCTCCTATTCTCTTTGTTTGCAGGGGTAATAGTGATTAAACATAGAACCTTCCTATAGTCTCTAGAGAAGCTGGGCACAGTGTCTACTGGGAGTCCTTGTTCAGGTAAATGAATTCCACAGCATTGGTACAGGGAGTCCATAGGACAGCAATCTGGCCCTGTTTATTTATTTGCTTATTTTTTAATTAAATTTTTATTTATTGATTTGAGAGAGAGAGAGAGAGAGGAAGGGGCTTGGAGAGAAAGAGAGAAAGAGAAAAACATCCATTTGTTGTTCCACGTATGTATGCATTCATTTGTTGATTCTGGCCTGTACTCTGACCAGGGATTGAACCTGCAACCTTGGCATACCAGGACAAGGCTCTAAGCAACTAAGCTATCTGGCCAGGGCTGGACTCTTTATTTTTAGATTCTTCTGCAGCTGGTGAAAAAAATGTGTTCTGATTTATTTTTGGACATAAGTTGGGAGTTTGGCTCATAATGGTTTGTAGCTTTCTGGAAAGGACCATACACAAAATAAAGAACAACTGCTGTTACCACGGAACCTGTGTGAAACAGCCAAAGAGCGTTTGCTAATTCTGCCCATGGTGCTAAGAGAATTCATGGCTTAATGGTGTGAGCACGCATACTTCACACTTAAGGCACTAGCTCAAGGAAGCTCGGAGGATGGCTCAGGCTCTGTGGAGGAAAAGTGCACACCCACCCCAGTCCCACTGGGAATGCTCGGAGGAGTGAATCTACGATAAAGTCCATCCTAGAAAACACTGACTTTCAAACTACTTTTTTTTAGGGTCTTCTGCCCCTTAACCTGGTGGAGATGTGCTGGGGAAGGAGAAATAAACATGGGGACCTCTGGTCTCTCAAGGGTAGGCATGTTCATACTTTGGACCTCAGAATTGGAGTCCACAATTTATTTCACTTCATTTTCCAGAACTTTTCATCTTTACTCTTTCCTAGAGCCTTTGACCCACCTCCATTATTTAAATTACCACCATTTATATTTTTTAAACATCGACTTTCCTCTAACTGCAGCTTTTCTCTTGCCAATATCTTATTTTTGTCTTTCCACTTCCTGCCAGATTTCTATATGTTTGCCTTTCCTTTACCCTCTCAATTGGTTCTAACCTCTTCTTAATCTTAATCCGCTGCTACATCTCAGATGCTTTCTGCTCAGACCCAGGGCACTAATGATGTCAGTCAAGACTTTATCTGGGCTTCAGGGCTCCTCCTTGTTCCATGATTTTTTTTTTTTTGGCTTGCAGAAACCCACACTAGTCTGGTTTCTCTTAGACCCTGATCATCCTGCATTTGTTTCTTTTCTTGGTTTATCCTGAATTTCCTGCCTCTTACAATATGTATCACATCCCTAAATTCCATCTGGGGCTTTCTTGTGTTTCATTGTATCAACTTGCTCATTTTAATGCAGAGGACTCCTAAGTCTATAGTTCTGCATCATTCTTTTTATTTGAAGTGCAGTCCTGTATTTTCATCTATCCCCATTTTTTTTACATCAGTATCTTCCTATCAGCCCAAACTCAAGATTTTCAGAACCAAGCAAACTCTCTTTTCCCCACCTGATATATGCATCTTGTCAAAAGCTATCTTTTTTTCACTTCGCCAAGTTCAAAATCCCCAAGTCGCTTTATGATTCTATTGACTATTTAGTTTTCATGTCCTGTCAGATCTTCCTTTGAAATGTCTGCCTGTCTCTTCATCCCAGCCAAAGCTTCATCAGCTCGTTCTTAGGTTACAAAAGCAGCCACCTATCTGGACCTGTGACCCCAATGCTTCCTCTGCTCCAATCTCACCTTCGTGCTACTGCCAGACTAATCTTCCTTAAATGCCACTTTCATCTTGTCACTGTCTGCTCAGATGACTTCAATAGCCCTTTAATCACATAAGTATGAGCTGAAGGCAACTTTGGAGTTCATCTCATCCAACCCCTCACCTTCCAGATGAGGAAACTGAGGCTCCACGAGAGTAAGTGATTTACTCAAGGTCACTGTTAATAAGTCACAGCAGGAGGATTTAAAGCCAGGCTTCACCCAGGGGCCAGGGCTCTTTCTGCTCTAACTGTGGTTCCCAAACTTCCATTCCTGTACTGCCTTTCATCACGTCTGCATGCTCCTTACATCATTTCTTATTTCATATGTTGTTAATTGTTCTGCTCTTAAAAAATACAGTAGTAAAATAAATATTATATCACAGTTGTAATAGGAAAGCCATCATCACTTAATGGAATTATAAGATAACCTTAAAACTAATACAATGGAAACTAATACAATGGAAATATATAGGTGGATAATTTTTCCAGCCAAAGATTTTGTTCCAGAAGTCTGTTTTCTCTTTCTCTATAAAGGAAAATTAACAAGCGATAGAGAGATGATAAAGTCTGACTAGTATAAGTTAAAAAATTGAAAAGGGAATAACTTCCTCATAAAACGATTCAATGTTCCTTAATGCCTTGTCTATGTATATTACATGGTATTAGCTTCTCAGGCTTAGAGAAGCACAACGATTCATAATAATTCTTTTCTGCCATCATATAACACAAACAATTTGATTTTTCTGGTGCCCACATATCTGATCTCTCCTAAACAAAGTATATTCCCACGATTTGCTAGCATACGTCTCCCTTCCAATAATGCAATTTTCCCTCCTGTATGTTCATTCTGTTGCTTAGCAGATGCTACTGCTCTCTTCCCATTTGATCGAATGTGACCCAGTATTCAAAGTCCAATTCACATTTCAACTACAAAATCCATAATCACCTCTGAATAATCTACTCTTCATTGACTTTAGCCTTTCCTAAAATCTACAGCATATTCTTCAAACTAATTTTTGAAGTCAATTATTTACTCCCATGTTCAATTCAGTAGTTATTTTGTGTCTTAATTTCATTTCTCTAACAACAATGTGTGCTACTGGAGGGTAGACATCTTTTCCTGTGTAGCTTCTACATCCTGTTAGACCTGGTTTTGTGCCGGGCACACATCAAGTGCCGTACAGGTGGGCCACTGAGTTACTTAAGATGCTCACCTGTGGTGAGTGCTCAGTATAGGCTCACCTACATTTGCATATTTCAGCATTATCAAGGGCTTTGGGTCTTCTGAATGGGAGAGAGACGAGCCATTATATATAGTTTTGCAATAGATAAGAACTTTAATTAAAATAATCCTTCTTTGCCTCTGTAAAGCTTAGTGAAGGAAGAAATATTGGAGCTAATCAATAGTTAAGAAGCATTTATAGTAATATATCATGGGTAAAAGAATGGTGACATTAAAATTACTCTCTAGTGTTGGTTTGGAGTCAGATTTTTATAGTTGGAAGCAGTTTTCAAGATTACAGATGATCTCATTTTGCAGGTGAAGAAGAGACCCCAAAACTAAGAGGCAACTTGCTTGACGTGTCAAAGCAACTTGGTGGCAGAGTTTACAGTCAGTCTCACTAACTCCACAGGGACCCCGTGTCCCACTTTCCCCAGGAGGGTCCTGGCTTATGCCCCTTGTCCCAGCCTCTTAGTAGCAGTGCCTCTCTTCACTATGAATGATCCCTACGTACAGAAACACACTCACCTACGTAACTCCGCAGTCCAACATTCTTTCTTCTGCCTGAACATAATGAATACATGTATTTCTTTGTGCACGTTTTTAGATATAAACATTCCTCTTAAATATTTTTTTACTTTGCTTCTAAACCCCAGATAATCAGTCAACATCAGGAAACCAAACGTGACTTTTAAAGCAGCCTGAGACAAAACCTGCAGTTTCTCCATTTACAAGGACGTTTTCTATGTGTACAGGTCTCAGCAACTAAATTTACACGAGCACCAAATGAATCTTCAACAACCCCATTTGCGTACTTCAATAAAAAGAGAGGTCTAGTGTGTTATTACTGTTGGCTATAGAAGGCGAATGACCTATTACAATTAACAAGAGGACCGTTCACCAGAATTTATGGATTTTGTTCTTTTTAACCTAATGAGCACTGCAGCGTACGATCACTTATATCACTCTAGATTGCCCAATCGCCCTGCATAATATTACTTCAATCCATTTTGAAATAGGCCCAAATTGTCATTTTTTTTTGTTGGAGTAATGATCAAGTATTGATATTTCTTGAATTCATACAAATGGCTACAACCTCCTTGCACGCAGGCTGGTCAATAGAGCCTGATGTTCACATTAGGGATTTGGAAATCAATGTAGTTTTCCTTTATTCTTTTATGATTAAATCAATTGAAGTTATTTACTCATAGCAGAAAATATGGGTGATTGCCAACCCTATGGCTTAGTGAATTGCTTTCTCACCACTGCTGCCCTGTAATGAGAAGGTACATATTCGCTTCAGGGGTTGACTAAAACCTGTTCATGTATAGCAGCAATTTGAGATGCAGAAAGTGTTTATTATGAAAGGCTAAGAGTGTTGGATGCCAAAGGGCATCTTTATCACTTGGCATTGCATTAACGTTGACAAAGGAGGGAAACACGCCCACAAAACCCCCCAGCATTGGTCAAATGGCTCTCAATTATAGATGCAAAGCCAGGCAGCAGCCAATGGGTGTTCTTGCCCCATCCTCCCTGGCGTACACTGTTATACAGAGGCCCTAGTCGAAGACAATGGGAATGTCAATTAAGTTGAATGGACAGGGCCTATTTGTTGATGGGTTTTCTCACTGTAGCATGTGATGGGTGACCCACAGTGTTCCGATGTGGGAATAAATAATGGCCTGTATAACATGGGTTGCATTTAATGTGCTTGCATGTAGAACAGTGTAAGGGTAAAAGCAAGTGGAGACAGCAGTGGGGATGGCTGTAGAGGAGGGAAGAGGCTGCGCAGGGAAGAGGCTCGAAGTGAAATCACTTAGAAGCCAAGAAGAATGTCATTTGCTCTTGTATTTCCTATCGGAAGGGAATAATAAGCAAACAATAGAAGAGTCATTTCATTTGTAGACTAGTTCTGTGCAACCAGCTGCACTGGACCATGGTGATGCCAAGTCCTTTATAGTTACTTGATCTTTTTGTCGTGTTTGATGAGAACAGTGCAAAAGTGGGAAATGTGGGTTGCTTTGGCCAACTTCTCCTAAATGTTCTGGATTGCTATTCATGACTTTAACTTCCTTCCTCAATAAAACCTGCTCATAGGGGAAGAAGAAGAATCACTTTGACAAAGCCTTATCAGAAATTTGACTTTAAAACTTTGCCATCTGCTCTTGGGGAAGAGTAATGAAACAATCCTTATTTTTCTGAGGGAGGTCCTGGTTGGCAGGGGTAGAGGTCCAGGTACACCTCGATGGGGGGGCAGACCTTTTCCTCCCCTCACGTGTATGCACCCACTATTTACCAAGAGAACATGGGGGCTTCTCTGAAAAGTCCTCAAGCCTCATCTGCATTTGAGGTCCCAGAGTGCAGGCATGTTTTATGGCACGGAGTAGGGTGGAGGGTGGGGAGGGGAAACATAGGCCGAATTGCAAAGGAGGCTAAGAAAAGAGAGGGGAAGGGGGCAGTCGTGATGCCTGGGACCTGACCTCCCTCTGTATTCTGGAAGGGAGCCTCAGGGCTTTCGCTGCAACTTCCTCCACTCCGAGCATCCGGCACACGCACCTGTGCGGCAGAACTGCATGGGGCGTAAGGACACACTTTCTGCACCAGGCTGCCTGGGTTCCAAGCCTAGCTTTCCTCCTCGCTACCACCATCCACTCTTCACTGCTCTATCCCTCAGTTTCCTCATTGGTGACACGGGGTGGTAGGAACAGAAGCTATGTCACGGAGTCTTTGTGAAGATGAAACGAGTGGATGCACGTAGAGCTTAGAATACTGCAGGGTAAGCTCTCAGTAAGTGTTAGTGATTGTTATTATCACTCTCAAGTTATTACTGTTGTAGGTTACAGGTCAATGGAAAGAAGCCCGCTCACACTCCAACCTTCCATGGTCCTGAGCGCCACTGAGGCAGGGATGCCTTCACTTGGGACTGAAGTCATGACAGGTGCGGCCATGGTAGCACAGCACTGTCTTGAAAGCACAAGTAAAGGGGATCCCAGGTGGACCCCTCACAGCAGGGCTAGTGGCACAGCGAGCTCTGGCTCTGCCAGGGACAGATGGCTCAGAGTCAGCTGGGCATGGTGGTGACGCGAGATGGCCATACATGCAAAATTCCTTTTGGACTATACCCCCCCCCCAAAAAAAAAATACTTGCAGGGAGGAGGAGGAAACTCAGAGGGTGGGTTGGTTCATGTTTTAAGGAAGCCAGGTGTGGGCTAAAGATCTAGTGAAACCCAGGCTCAACCACACGGCCACACTGGAGGCACCCACTGGGAGACCTGTGCACCTCTGAGCTCCATGCAGTGGTTCCTCAGGGGTTATCTGCATCCTGGAACATGCCCTCCTGCTTCAGGGATTGACTCCTGCTCTACGGATGAGATCTGATTGATTTGTTCGTTAAAGCTGCTCCTTGGGCACACAGAGTGCTTGTCAGAACGTTCTGGATGGAAGAAAACATGAACGTGGTCTTTTAGAGCTTGCTGCAAATTGTCGATTTTCCTTCTACCCTTAGGAAGGTACAAGGAAAGGGGAGGGGTCTCTAGAAAGTGTTCCCTAATTCCACGACATTGGTAGAGAATTTACAAGAGTGAACTTTTTCCTGGAGGAAGGTGATGTGGCTGGTGGCAGGTATGGCTAGAATCCTCTTCTGTAATGACAGACAGCGCCCCTCCACCCAAAGCTTGAACACTACCCCTGGCCCACTCGAGTGGTAAAACAGTGAGGAAGAATACTGGGCAGACGGAGGAGAAGGAGAGCACTAGGGACACAGGGTGGCACGTGTCACACAGAGAGCCTGTGTGCCAGGCTTCAGAAGGGGAAGGACAAGGAGGTAGGAGGCCTGGTGCCTGCATATGTGGACCGGGCAGACAGGAATGAGAAAGGACAGGTTAGTCAGATGTTCAGAAGTATGGCCAGCTGTGAGGGTGTTATCCTAACACACAGCGGCAGGCAGGGGCGTAGGTCTCCCCAGGTACGGTGATCAGAAACCTCGTTTCAGATGGGCCCTGCAACGGGGTGGGTGCAGGTCCTGGGAGCTTGCAGTGGGTCTCGCTGCTATCCTCAGTGAACCACTTTGTGGCAGGCTTGCAGGTTCCCAGAGAGGCAGGAGGCCACCTTCAATGGCTTTGGAAAGAACTACAAGCCTTCTGAGAGTCTCAAAAGCCCCTGCCAGGTCTTCACTGCTGACAGCAGCCACTCTGCCTGTCAGAGCACAGTCCAGGGCGGTTAGCGGCCACTGCGACTGGAGGAACCACCTCCCAGATCCAAAAGGCAGAATGCTGAGACTCAGTGGAACAGGCCGGGGCCATTTGATTTTGTTGTGTTGAAGCAAGTCATTTCCTGGTGGGCCATGGCATTGCCAAAAAATAGCCATAGGGCTTTCTGGGTGAGATGAGGGACACAAATGGTTATTTTCTCCCTTGCAAATGGCTCCGGTAAATCTGGAAAAAATTCCTGAAGGAGAAACTGAAAAACCCAGAGTGGCCATCCAACCAAAGGAGGAGAGAGGAGTGTGGGAAGGGCTGCTGTGCCTTTGTCAGGTGACTGCCACCACTTACCACCCACAGTGGAACTTGTATTGAATTTTGACATCAACACCCTGCCATCCATCATAAAGAGAGGGGGAGGGAGTGCTCCGAATGGGGGCGGTGGCCACCACCTCTGGCTATGTGTCATCCAGAGACCCCGCAATGAAGTCCGCTGAAAAATGAGGACAGCGTTAACTAACGATGAGGGCTACGGAATCAGCCTGCCGCTTTGGCCGAACCTCAGTCTCTGGTCTTCTGCCTGGGCAAAACCAGCTGCCCAGCCTCAGGTTTCCCAGAGACATGCAGTAACTCTCTGGAATCACCAGAAACTTTGCCTAGAACAATGGTCCCCACAGAGCAGGAAAATGTGACCAGGGAGGAGCCCAGGGCAGAGGCAGCCCGTGAAAACTCTCCCCCTGCCTGCCCCCACCCCAAGCAAGGGACTGAATTCCTAAGGAGAGGGAACCTTGGCTCCCTCCCATTCACAAGCACAGGCAGGACCACACCAGAGAGTCCTGAAAAGGGACCCTCCCCCTGGAAGATGAGGTGGTTGAAGTCCTTCAATTACCAGGTGGGAGGTAACAAGCTGAAATTTGGGCTTTCAGGTAAATTATGTGAAATAATAACTACTCATAGGAGAAGCTGTGCAGGGGGCCGTGGATATATGGAAGCAGGCAAGCTGGCCTTGCAGTGTCTGCCAGCTTCATCCAGTGGGGGCACACCTCCAAGGAAAGAAGCTTCTGAACCCGCAGCGGGGAGGAGCCTGCAATGCATTCAGTAGGATGATTCAAGAAACCATAAACTCAGCACAGTCTGATGGCTCCGCCCCCCTTAGCCCCATCCAGCACTCATGGTACCACCCACGCTGTCACGTGTGAAGCCAGAAACAGAAAAGCCAGGAGCGCAGGCCCCTGCACCAAATGTCAAGTGTATTTCCTATCTTATCTATTGTTTACTGTGGGAATATATAAGGCAAATAGAAGGGGCGAACCTATTCCCTCCCCCTTCCCTTCTCTCTCTCTCCCTCTCCCAGTCAGTACTTACTAGCTACCCAGCTGTATCTTGATTCTGGATGCTTGCAGACCAGGAGTGCAGATTAGACACATGCAGAAATAAGCCTATTACAAGGCCAAAATGGATAAGAGCAGCACATAATGTGCAAATGGTGCCAAGGGTTTTCAAATCCGGGCCCCCATATGCATTCAGGTCAATTTTCAGCTCTTTTTCAGCTACCTAGGGAATCCATTTAGTATAAAACCAGGTAAAATAATCTAATGGCCCCATTATGGTTTGAAAGAATTGTTGAGTCCCATTTGGTCACTTATAGAATTTGAAAACACACAAGGAAGCCATAAAAGTGGCAGGTCTCCTTCTTCTTGAGCATGCTGTGTTTCTGCTTTGGGGGGTTCTTTTGTTTGTTTTGGTGGGCGGTATCCTTGCACAGTTCTTTATTCACCTGCTCATCTTCCGTTACCTGGATCTCTACCACTGTGTATGGCTCAGGATGCAGGCGTCGGGGGCAGTCATGCAGGGTCATTGTTCCAGCCCCCCAGAGGCTCTGGCGCCCTGCAGGGGAGCATGCGTGCTGGGGCGAACGCCATCCTTCTGCAGCTGGGGGCCAGTGTTCGGGCCGCATAGGGGTACGATTTACTCCACCTCTGTGGTGTTACGGCCAGTGCAATATGCAAAGTTGGGGAAACAGTCTGGGGGGCCTAAGATCAGTTAGGGTAATTTGGAGACTCATCAACGTTATAATCTGGTCATCTCTGTAGCTGAACACCTAGTCTGTTATCTGGTAACATTATTTGATAAAGGAAGGGAATGCGCAAGATTTTATACCCAGGACAGCCTGTGCATGGTGCTCTGTCAGGAGCTGGGGCATCCATTCCTGTCATTTCCCCTCTTACACAGATGAGCTGAGGACTGGCCGTTTTCTCTTGGCTGAAGGGGAGAGTTACAAGGATTGGGCTTCTAGGTCTTACACACACCTGTTCGGAAGGTAGAATTGAATCGAATTTGCTTAGCCAAATGTGCCCTAACAGAAGCAGCTTACTAAAAGGGGGATGAGAACTAAAGACCATGGTTTCATATACGCGGAAAGCCCAAACTTCCCACTGATTACTTAAAAAATGCTTTCCATGTCCTCCCAACCAATACAGGGGTCTTCACTTAGCAGTAAGTCAAGCTAAATGTCTCAGCAGCATGATATGCAAACCAGCACCCCTACCTGGGGAGGAAGATCTCAGGTATTTAACAGAACCGTGTTACCCTATTTCTGAACCAGAGCGATTAAATTAGGTTTACCAGTAATGATAATAAGACATCTGAAATGTTGGTCATTGAGAAATAAAAATACTTAAGTAATTTAAATAAATAACTTTCTGAAAGCATTTCTGAAAGACACTGACAACTCTTAAAGCTTTAAAAGCAATGGCCTTGATCGGTGCTTTTCTTCCCTGCATTTTTAATTTCCTAAAGTATTTGTGTTTGTATCCTATTGCTGCTGTAACAAATCACCACAAACTTAGAGGTACACAGCTACACAGATTTATTCTCTTACAGTTCTGGAGGTCAGAGCATTAAAATCAAGGAGTCGGCAGGGCAGCCTTCCTTCCGGAGGCTCTAAGGGAGAAGTCATTTGCTTGACTTTTCCAACTTCTAGGAGCTGTCCACATGTGGGACCTCACAGCCCCACCTCACTCGGAGCTCTGCTGCAGCCTCATCTCCTTCTCTGACTCTGGGCTTCCTCCCTCGACCTTACAAGGGCTCTTGTGATTACACGGGGTCCATCAGATAAGCCAGGATGATCTCCCCCTCTCTAGAGCATTAATTTCATCACATCCGCAAAGGCCCTTTAGCTGTGTAAGGTAAGTATTCACAGGTTCCAGGGTTAGAACGTACAGGGATCTTGGTGGTTTTTCTTAAAAAATTCAGGTTGTATTTTAATATATTTACCAATCTGGAAATTCACCCACAAAAGTAGCATCCACACGTGTTCTCTCTTCCTTTCTCTCTCCCTCCGTCTCTTCTCCCTACTGCTTCCCAACTGAGGAAAACCCATGTATGTAGTAGGTCACTGAAAATAATTACCTCAAATGTGTTATATGATTTTTTAGGTTAGTTATAAACAATTACATGAGTGCATCATTTATAGCATTGAATGTAATCATTACTACTAATTATTGAAAATACAGTGTGGGGTTTATAGATCACATTATAAAATTTCTTGTGGTATGTAGCATACTTTTATTCCAGTTTATCATATGTATATTTTTAAATTTAAAAAACAACTGATGACCATTTTGAGGTAGAGAAGTATCATTTGTTCTCTGAACATAAAAGTATTACCAGTAAACTGGAATTTGGAAAGCAAATATAATTTTATGATTTTAATGAAAAGTGTGATCAGACATTGGACTCAGGCATGCCAAGTGTCAGTCAAAAGTAAAATTTATGGCTGTGTGTTAGGTTTCTTAAACCAGGGGCCTGTAATGCAAATTATGACCAGCACTTAATTATAGTGATGCTACTCAATGTGCCTATAGTAGAAATGCTCCAAGCTAGTTCATAAAACACCCTAATGTTGCCTGGAAACCTAAGTAACATGAATAGTCACCAAATGGCCACATCTTTTGAATTTGCTTTAGAAACAAGTGGGAAGACGGATGTCTCACAGATTCTACTCAATGCTTCTCCTTGACTCATAGGCTCTACAACACAGGCCTTGCGTTCCAACAGAAAAGCAACGAGACATCATCTTTCAATGGCACAAACCTTAACTGTATCTTCCTTTGGTCCCAAAGGGAAGTCGATAACTTTAAAAGAGGCTGATTTGAGAAATCACATGGAAATACTGCCATTTAGGGCAATGTGGATGGATCTTGAGATTATGTTCAGCGAAATATGTCAGACAGAAAACTCTAGGAGCCACATGATTTCATTCATGTGTGGGATATGAAACTGACACTCACAGACGCAGACAGCAGTGCGGTGGTTACCAGAGGGAAGGGGGTGGGGGGACCTAATATATGGTGACAGAGATGGTTGACTTTGGGTGGTGGGCACACAGTGCAACATGCAGGTCATACAAATGGACATCCGAAACCTGTGTGACCTGTTATGTCACCCCGATAACTCAACACAAAATTCATAAAAGAAAAAGGAACAAACAAAAGACAAAATGACACACCTCAAGTTATTAATAAGTGCACTAAATGTAAGTTTTTATGTGTAAATTATATAAGTGCACAATTAAAAGACAGATATTGGCCGAGTAGATAACAATGTTGAACACATTGTCTAACCCTATACTGTCTCCAGCAGACTCACTTCAAGTATAATGATTTAGGGAGGCTGAAAGACAAAGGGTTGAAAAAGGTATGAAAACCTCAATAAATAAAAACTTACCATGAGAACCTTAATAAATAGAAACTAAATAAATGAAATAGAAGAGGCCGACGTGGGTGGGCACTTGAGCAGGGGACGCCTTCTGACTAGCAGCAGCCATCTGAATCCGGTGAAACGGCTGCTGAAGGCTGGCAGAGCCAGTGAGAGGGGTCAGCGGTAATTCTGTCAGCAGCAGCAAAAGCACGAGAAAGGGACGCAAATATTCACATGTAACTGGCCGAGAGTGGTCTCCATACCTGTCTGTCGGGACCTCAAGAAATGAGGTGGCCTGTTGCCGTTAGAGATCTGTGTGTCACATTCTGGGAGAAAAAGACAACATTTAGTGAAGTTCTGAACTGGGGGGGCTGCGGAAATCAATAGAGGTCACACTTATTTCATGGAAATGACATAACTTCCTTAGTTGATAAGAGAGCGTAAGATTGGGTGTCGAATAAGTAATCCTGGTGGAATTCTGCAGAACAAACTCTGCTGGACAAGTCAGCGTGCTGAGACAGCCGGAGGGTAGGTTGAGAGAATCGTAGAACACCGGGGGCTTAGGGAGAACTTTTGGAAGCTTACTGCTCAGGCTTCGGTGGGTACACAAATCACAGAGATTCTTGTCCAAGTGTGGATTCTGATGCAGTGGGTCTGAGATTGGGCCTGGGAGTTTGCATTTTAAACAAATTCTTAGGTCATGTACGCCACACTTGGAGGAGTAAGGATTTAGAGAATGCCCAATATGAAAGGCATGGCTCCTTAGGTATTTTGAAGGTAAAAGTGGAAGTAAATCACGTTGGTTTTGAAAAGCTTAAGTGGCATTGGGTGTTTGGGTATTCATTTTATTCAGAGCAAGATAGTAAGTAAAAGAAGATGCTGAATGACTTTTTATCTGGTCGAGAACCCAATGGGATTCTGGGATTCTGGCCTCAGACAGGCTTTCTTCACTACGTTCTGACTGTGTGCCCTCAGGCAAGCTCCAGCACCCCTCTCGGCCTCATTCTCGGCCGCATTCTCTTCAAGGCCTCTTTCACCAACCTCCTTTAGGGTTTAGAATCTCACTCATGTCGTGCCATGCAGTCATATAGGACTTCTGCCATTACCGTCAGGCTTCCCAGGCCAACCTGCACACTACCTCCAAGCTTCTGGAAGCACAGTTCTGACAATATCCTTACCCTGCTCAAAGCCTTCAGTGACTCCTTATCAACAAATCTCCATGTTTATTGCTATCTTTCTAGAATCCAGTCTGAACCTTTTATTCCAGGTTTACCTTCAACTAATTTGTTATATAGACTTAGGCTTCAGCTAAATCCATCTATTACTCATTTTTCTTTAAATTATACTTTCTACCTCTGAACTTTAAAAAAATTGTGATGAAATACGCATAATATAAAATTGACCATCTTAACCATTTTTAAGTGTACAATTCAGGGGCATTAAGTACATTCTCACTGTTGCACAACCATGGCCATCAGTCATTTCCAGAACTCTCTTCATCTTGCAAAATGGAAACTCCATACCATTAAACACAAACTCCCTACTCCCTCCCGTCCCCATCTCCAGCAACCACCGTTTGACTGTCTGTCTCTATGGAGTTAACTAGGAACTTCATGTAAGTGGAATCACACAGCATTTGTCCTTTTGTGACTGGTTTGTCTCACTTAGTATGATATATTCAAGTTCATTCATATTGTAGCATGTACTGGAATTTCCTTCCTTTTCTTTTTTTAAAGATTTTATTATTTATATGTAGACAGAGGGGAAGGGAGGGAGAAAGAAAAGGAGAGAAACATCAATGTCTGGTTGTCTCTTGTGTGCCCCCTACTGGGGACCTGGCCTGCAACCCAGGCAGATGCCCTGACTGGGAATCAAACTGGTGACTCTTTGGTTTGCAGGCCAGCACTCAATCTACTGAGCCACACCAGCCAGGGCTTCCTTTCTTTTTAAAGCTGAATAATATTGCATTGTAAGTATTTGCCACATTTTACTTATTCATTCAGCTATCACCATTGATAGCTGGATTATTTCTTAGATTATTTCCACATTTTTGTGGTTTTGAATAATGCTGGTATGAACGTGGGTACACAAACTTCACCTCTAAACTTTCACACATGCTGTCTCCTCCTCTGTGGAAATAGCCTGTCTCACCCACTCCACTGATTAGAGTTCTATGAAAACATCATGGTCTGGTTAAAACAACTTTGCCTGGAGCTGTCCCAGACACCTCTGATACCATATATTTTAAGGAGTGCTCACATGGCCCTTATCACACAGATTTTTAAATTCAGTTTATGTTTTCATATATGAGTGTTTTATAAGCTTTTTAAGGCAAGATATAATGGAAGGTTCTTCTTACTCTATGATTGGTTGGTTAAGATGGCTTACCGTTAAAAAACTGGTTTAGTGATTTCCATGGAGTAGGTACATAATGAATAAATTGTGTGAAGATGACCATGAGGACAAGGATGCAGAGAAAAAGAGAGAGACTTAGCAGAGACTTTTCCCCCATAGGTTGCAAGTTGGTTGCAAGTCAGTATGATTGTTAAATATTCAAGAGTAACAAAACTACTCTCGCTTAGTCTTTCCTAACATTCAGATCATTTTTTGATATGCATCAACTCAGCATTAACAATGGCAGAAAATATTGTGTGTAGGGTAGGGATTAAATGATAACTCAAAGCTACACAGCTTGCAGATGTTTAATCTGAAGTCAGAACCTGGGTGTCTGTTCTCTCCCCGACCACTAGTTCTCAGAACATGGTGCTACCATGGGCTGAATTCAGAATCTGGGGAGTATTTTACCCATTTTGGTTCGTGGACTTATTTTTTTCACATATATTGTCCTTGCCAAATCCTGTCATTAACAAAGAAAACATAGGATCTTCAAATCTAGCTTGAAACTTAAAACGGTTTTGACAAGCTCATAATATGGCTTAGAATAAACAGAATGAAAATTCAATATGGATGATCATAGCTCCGCAAATTGCGGAAATAAGCCCTAGAGAATGGCAGAGTATTATGCACAGCAGGAGGATCTTTAGAAGCTAGTTGACCATGACTGACAGAACACGGCTTAGCAATGGAGGAGCATGATACAGTGGTAAAAAAAGAAAGGATTTTGATAGGATATCAAAAAGAAGTATAACATGAATTACCTATACAATAATTCTTTTCTTCTCCGAGAAAAAAAATGAGCTATTATCAGAGTACTTTTTTTTTCTGTTACCAGGGATTTATGATTTGTGGATATATTTTGGGAATAATAACCACTCATTTACTGAAATATTTATTGATACCTATTATGTACCAGACACTGTGGCAGGTTACAGAGTAAAGGACAGTTCTTGTCATAAAAAGAATCTAAAGCATAGCTTTAGAGACAGACAGAAAAAAAAGACGAAGGAGACATATATACCAGATCCTCTTATAACCGACAGCAGAAATGTCGGAGGAAAGGAGGCTGCAGGATTTGGTCAGAGAAGGCTTCCTGTCTGAGCTGGGAGTTTATCTGAAAGATAAGGGGGTAGGGCGGTCATTTCCCATTAATGAAGCCACTTGAGAGCCACGACATGACAGTAAGAGAAAAGGTGACCTGTTCTAGCTAGTAAGTGTGTCAGTCTGGGGGTGGGTGGGACACAACTGGTGAGGAAGGTATGCCTTAGCCATAAATGGAGGGCCTGAATTTCTTTTCATAAATTTCATTGATTTCGAGAGAGAGAGAGATTAATTTGTTGTTTCACCCATCTATGCATTAACTGGTTGCTTCTTGTATGTGCTCTGACTAGGGGTTGGACCCCCAAACCTGGCGTATCAGGACGACACTCCAACTAAGTGAGCTACCCAGGGCAGAGGGCTTGAAGTTTAATTGTAATTTATCTATGTGTCCCTAGGACAGTACTTGACCCGTCGCAAACACTGTGTGTTTACTGTTTGGACTAGTAAATAAGGGCTTCACCAATGTGAAAGATGACAGAGACCAACATATCTGAGCCTGAGAACAGGAAGCCTGTAAATGTTATTTTATGAGGAATGCTAATGGCGTGTTTTCTATTTTCCCTGATGACAGCATCACATAGAACGAGGGAAACTAACAGAAAAGGACTTGAGTTCTGTACAAGAAAGAACCTGCTGACAGTGAATAAGTTACTCACTTGGCAAAGAGCTGGACTTTGCAGACCCAGAGCAGTCATGGATTCTTCCTTAAAGAGCTCTCAAAATATGATCACCATGCACTCTAGACTGGGGCGCAATCCTGCCTAACTGAACCTTTCCCGTGCTCTGGGGAGCAACCGCACTCTGCCAGTACACCAGCGACAACGCTGCCTGCAAGTGCAGGGTTAACATAACTTTTTCTCCCTGCTGCATCCTGACTGATGCGATTACAGTTTTATTTTGACTGCTTTCAAGGTAACCTTTTCTGCCCTTTATTCACGAGAGCTGGCAAGTAGTGGTACCAGAGTCACACACTGGGGGCCGAGGGTGGGGTGGGGGTTGAGGGTGGGTGGTGGGGTTGAGGTGGGAGGCCGGATAGAGGACATTTAAAGAAACAGCAGTTTGCAGTGGTCCCTCCAGAGATGCTCCTGCCGACACCCCTCATTACCTTTATCAACATTCTGCCTTTGCCTTGTAGCTCACTAACCTGCAGCACGGGGAATGGAATGGTAGTTGTCCTCCCAGCCCACACCTGGAAGCCTCTCAGAACATTCAACAGTGTTTCCTGCCCACAAAATCTCGCCCAGCTCCAGGAAATCCCCCCATTCACAGAGGCTTTGCACTGTTAGCACCAGTGGGCAAAATCACACAATCTGATTTTCATAATAAAAGACTATTTGCATATGAGAAACATGCTTAAGCCAGTGCCATTTTTGCTGGCCTGGAGGCAGCTCCTTGGGCCCAGTGGCAGCAGAGGGAGTCGGGAAGCGTCTGCGTGAGGGCAACCTTAGCCAGGCTTTGCTAATAAAGACAATACCTTGCCCTGAAGGCAGTTCCCAGCTGCAGCCCTGAAGCACACACGTTAAGAATGTATCACATGGAACTGTCAGTCAGTACTGGGAGCCAGAAAATTGTTGTTTCAAATGTTACAGTACAGGAAAATCGCCTCTCTGCACTTGCTGCCAAAAAAATGACAGCTTAATTTATGCCACACTGAAGCTACATTACAGAGCCATTCAGCTGGGCAGTTAAGTACGCTCCATGCCCACACCTTCCCGTGTGCGGGTGCGCTGGGGAGAAATACACGGGGGCTATAATAAGGACAATTGGCTGCGGGATTTGCCATGTCAGTGGAACTAAACACAGCTGAAACAGTATCAGCAGTAAAATACATCAATCACCTCCAGCTCATTTGCAAAACCCACTTCTGTCCAGTGTGGGTTGCAAATACTCAGGAAGACTGTGTGGCAAGGTTGTTACGCACAGGACAGGTTAGGGAGAGATGTGCTGGTGTCCATCCCCCCAGGTTTTATGTTGAGGGGAGGTGCGGCAGTTGTACCTGTGACTTTGAAAATTATGTTGGTATCCTTGATGCGGACCTTCAAACTTGGCAGCATTTACCCTCTCTGAAATTAAAATTCTGACATTATCCTATAACCAAGCATCTGTATTTTTCATCTAGATGTATACAGAGTATCAAAGATACACTTAATAGTCAAGTTTTTTTTTTTTAAATCCAAACAATTATCATGAAGGCTGCATTTTACCCCATTTCTGCGGTTTCGTACACAATGAGCCCTCACGCACTCAAATGGCAAACAATGTAACTTCTTTGGGCAGCAGTAACAGAAAGTTAGAGATTAGCTAGAGGTGTTCTTTCCTTCACATTCTCAGCTATAACACTTCCAGAATGTCATCCAAATTCTGCCAAATAGATAGTCTGATTAATACTGGCATTTCGGATGAGGAATCAAAGTCTCCTGGACGTCGCTGTGTCAGAGCATGCCGCCGCCATTCCCAGTGAGGGATGCCAGATTTCAGCCACTTGCACGGGTGTCCTATTTCCCAGCATGGCCCTACGGAACTGGAACGTTAATTGGGATTCAGAATATTTTGCCAAGAAAAGATTTATAAGTAACTTACAAATATTTATAAGGCAGCCTTGTGAAATATCACAGCCCAAGAAGGCAGGTCCTCTGCCATTGGCTGCTCTGGGCTCGGGAAGCCATCCTTAAGGAAGTGAGCAGCCCTGGAAAGAGAGCAAAGGCATTTGCAGTGGCTGTTGATGTGCCATAAGTCATTCTCAATAAAATGACTTGCAGAGATAAATGATACATATCTAGTTAATAATCCATTATCCAAAGTAAATACTCTACCTTAAAATAAAGCAAATGCACCCGCACGGCTGTTGACGTGTTAGGGCTGCTCGGGCTAATGGCGAAATGATTTGTAAAGTGGGCACTGGTGCTGGGCATCGTGACTCGCGTGCTCCGGAGAGATGAATGTCTCTTCCCAACTCGACAGTAGAAATGCCTTCACGTAGAAACCTCAACCCAAATGTTCCCAGCGACCTGGCACTCACTCTGGCTTCTTCACCGGTGCCTTGTTGTGGAGACACGGGCTGTGCGTGGGGCTGGCGTGCTCCTAGGCTATGGAAAAAGAGGCCAAATAGACAAACCTCTAATTTCTAGGAGTTAATCATGTAAAATTGGCCATCACTAGTTACACCAGAAACAAACATTAAACAATAGAAAAACACATTTTAAACCAGCAGGAGCACGAGGGGTTATTCTATAAAGTTGAATTTTCCCACCTTTAAAATCCCGCTGACCTCAGCGTGGTGTATACAATGCACACCGCTATTTCCCACCCTGACACTCCACTCCTGCCCCTTCTTCTGGCATCCGGTAGACTGTGGCTCACTCTCAGCACTGCAGGTCACCAGGTGGAGTGACCTGGGGCCAGCCAGCTCTCTGTGATTGCTTGCTGGCCACTCCAACAGGGGCCCTCAACCCAAGGTGATCTGCAGGACTTCCACCACCTTTAAACACTTGTAATTCTTAACATTGACTCTCTTTTTATGTTTGTATCAACATTTACATTTTTTTGGTCTGGTTTTTTTTAGTTCCTTTGTCCTGAATTTTTTTAAATTCTAAAATGTAAGGGCCCTTTGGAATTAAGCCTAACATTGTTATTCCACATATTTAAAACCTTAAAAGGAAAACCATGGCCATGCTTATGGGTATATGTCATATTTCATTCATCGAATTTACCATTCAAACACTGCCATGTATCTGTTTGTAGGAAACACGGCTCCTGCCTCCTCCCCCCACCGTGCTGAATCTGCTTGTTCCGTGGCTCCTAGGCAAGTGCTGTTCGCTGTCCTGTTGCTTGTCTATCACTCACCACCGTCTCATCTACAACCATGGCTTACTTGTCACAGAGCTCTTGCCTAAAGTTGAATGACAGGGGGAGTCTGACTCTGACTAACTGACAGCTCCATACACACTTCCCACCCCGCCATGTCCTGCTAGACATTACCAGTTCATATGCTTGAGCTTTGAATACTCCTTTCTTGGAATATTTCTGTTGCTGTTGTATCTTAATCAGCCTGACTGAAACACTGCAGGCAACCAGTGCTTGATGGATATACCTCTACTGACTCAGAGGCAATTCTTTTCTAGTAATTTTTAGGCAGGTGTGTCCAACCTGCGGCCCAACACAAAATCATAAATTTACCGAAACATTATGAGATTGTTTTTGTGATTACATATCACAAGGTACTTAATGTGTGGCCCAAGACAACTCTTCTTCTTCCAGTGTGGCACAGAGATGCCAAAAGGCTGGACAGCCCTGCAGGGTTTTATCAGCCCCTTGAAAGGAGTCCTAGTTGCAGAGATGAACTGCATTATTCAACTGGAATTTATGGAATAACTACTATGGGCCATGTCTTACGCTAGGCATCGGAACTGACCAGGAGAGAATCTGAGATGTTTCTCATTAAATTACAGTGGCAGCAGAGTAAGAGAGAGAGAGAGAGAGAGACTGACAGTCTATTAATGGCTGTGGACCAACTAACAAAAGACTGTCCACATTCCTTCTGTCTGTTGGAACTTCATATTAATTTCCAGGAGGCTATTTCAGCAGATTACTTTAGCCAGGCACCATGGATGTCCAGGAGCCTTTGCTTCTTCGTCACATGTGGGCTCTCCCCGCTCCAGTGCACAGCAGCCAACCCACAGGAGTGGGCGTTACTGTTTTGCAGATTCTGTGTCTACTCCCAACTTGGTCCCCCTTCACTTTCTCCTACCCCTTTGCCCATAGCTAATACCAATTCTTTCTAATGGCTTACATCTCCCCTCTCTCTCCTACTTGTTGTATAAACACTCTTGCAAACTTTGAGACGATGGACACGGCATCTTTCCTACCTAGTCATGCTGCTGATGGTTTAGACCCCACATCTCAAGACTGGTCTTCTTTTTCGCTAGTAATGGCTTACTAAACCCTTACTTTTAACAAAGATTTTCAGGCATGGAAGTTAATTTTTTGTTGTTGTTTGTTTAACAAAACAGACATTATCTTTTGCCTCCAGGAATATATAAATTAGTGGCTATAAAGCTAACCTTTTATTTTTAATAAAGTCTCTCATTACCCTGCACTTGGATGCATTTCTTTGAAAATAGTATGTAAGCTCTTTTTTATGAACAATGGAGGACTTTTGCCTTCAAGGATCTGTCTTTGGCACGCCTGTGACTCTCCAGGGAAAGAGGCCTAGAAGGCAGCAAAGTACGGTTATCACTTGGCCAAAGTTTCAGTTCCAGGTTTCTCGTTGAATTATCCTAACATGAATGCAGGTTCCCATATCTTTAAGATCAACTGTTCCTGAAACTGTGGAAACAACAGGTGCGATTCCTATCAATTAGCATGGCAGGACTGCCGCTCACCTGCAGACTGGGCCACCTGCTTGACTGCCTGAGGCTTCCGCTCCCGCTGTCCTCTGCTTGCCGTCCCAATTTTCCTCTGAAAAAGCACCTTCCTTCTTCCCTGCCTGAACCACTTTTCCTTTTCAACTTGAAAAATTAACTTCTCTTTTCAAACTCTGAAGAGGAAAATAATACCAGGAGGATGGCCTGTCTAAGGCATATGGTGCCCCGTGATGAATCAATGGAGTTTATACAAAATAATGAGAAACACAAGAAAAGTGACTCTCAACAAATCTAAGCAGGGATTCAGCCAAACCAGCTGACTTGTTAGCGGTGTATATTCAGAGTCACTAGAGCCTCTTAGCCCCTAATTGGAGCATGATTCATAGTTCTATCAGCAGAAGGTTCAAAGGGTTCCCAGTACAGGGTTTGTATGTGTACGATTCTGTCTTATTTCTGACCCCCTACCCAGACCAACACTCCAACACCAGCAGAGCACACCCAGTGCTGATATTATTTTTTTAAATCAAGCAAAGCCAAGGGAGGAAAATTTATAGGCTTAAACTAAGAGGTTTTCAGATGGGATTTGCCGAGTGGGCCTGATGGGAATATATTATGACACAACAGCTATGGATTGATGGGAAGAGCTAGGAAAAGGTCTTACAGTAAGTTTTGATTAGCAATTTGCTTTGGTTAGATCACAATTTTGTCTTCTAAAAACAAGCATTTCCTAGAGCAAGTAGCTAAGTTTCGTTTATGCTGGGCCTCAGCACTGCTTAATTCAGGGCCAGGGAATTATGCTGGTCTCAGTTGTCAGCATCTGCATTTGCCTAAATAGTGTTAGAGAAAGAAGTGCCTCAGAAGCTCTCATACATGCTTAGGTTAACATTTATACAACTGCCTCCCATACCAAACCAACCGACCAACCAACTAACCAAACAAGCAAACGAAGTGCCCTTCCTTTCTTAGCTTTTTTGACTCTGTCCTAGATTGCAAGCCAATAGATCCTTTGGGACAACCTTACAATGCCACACACTTGAAACCATACGAACCCATTGAACTTGATCTTTTCCATTGTCATGGCATTATCATGGCATTAACATGGCATTATCATATGCAGAAGGCTTGGTGTTCAGGGTTAACCTTGGTTCACTGGGCAGTCCTTCTTTTGGACCAGACCTCAGGTTGACTAGTTTTGAGAGACATGATTTTTATCTTCCTGCCATCTCATCCTGAGCACAATTCAACCCTGACCTTTTATAGAAAGCATTCTATAGCCTTTTCCTGTTTTCATCTTACTTTATGCCTCCTGGTCAGTTTCTCCATTTACTCAACTCCTCATCTCTGACCTGTCATTGTCTGATACTCCAGACTGGCAATACACTTGTACTGACCACTTCTCTACATTGGTCATGGTTTTTCATTCATATTCTGGCTGTCAGTTCTCCCAGTAGCTTTGAGCTTTGAGCTTTGAGCTACCCTGTGACTCCTTTTCCCCTCATGAAGCTGTAAGTCCACTCCTTGATTGTGACCTGTCCCTCACCCCACTGAGAGTGAGAATAGATCAGATGTTTCTAAATAAGCTGCCTGAATTACTAATTTTAAAAAATATGCTTGATTCTCTCAGGAGTTACCTCTAAAAGTTAAAACATCCAAATATATACAAATCCAGCAATGACACTATAGGGTTGTCTGTATTGTCATATTCTAAAACCTGTTTTATCATTATTTTTTAAATTTATTTTTACTTTATTTATAATTTTAATTATATATTTATATATTTTATTGTATTACAACTGTCACAAATTTTCCCCCTCTGTCCTCCACCCAGCCCCACCCCCAGCTCCTTCAGACAATCCCCACACCATCGTGCATGTCCATGAGTTCTGCATATACATTCTTTGGCTACTCTATTCCCTATGTTGTACTTTATATCCCCATGACTATCCTGTAACTACCTATTTATATTTTTTAATCCCTTCACCTTTTTTACCCATCCCTTCAACCCTCCTCCCATCTTGCAACCATTAAAACATTCTCCATATGTATGATTCTGTTTCTGTTCTGCTTGTTTATTTTGTTTTTTAGGTTTAATTGTTGATAGGCATGTATTTATTGCCATTTTATTGTTCATATTTTAGATCTTCTTCTTAAAGAAGACCCTTTAACATTTCATATAATAATGGTTTGGTGATGATGAACTCCTTGAGCTTTTTCTTATCTGGGAAGCTCTTTATCTGTCCTTTGATTCTAAATGATAGCTTTGCTGGGTAGAGTAATCTTCGTCCTTCCTTTCCATCACTTTGAACATGTCTTGACAATCCTTTCTAGCTTGCAAAGTTTCTTTTGAGAAATCAGCTGACAGTTTTATGGAGGCTCCCTTGTAGGTAACTAACTACTTTTCTCTTGCTGCTTTTAAGATTCTCTCATTATATTTAACCTTTGGCATTTAATTTATGATATGTCTTAGAGTGGGCCTCTTTGGGTCTATCTTCTTTGGGACTCTCTGTGCTTCCTGGACTTGTATGTCTATTTCCTTCACCAAGCTAGGGAAGTTTTCTTTCATTATTTTTT
>PVKM010002603.1:0-63527 GCA_004027735.1 Carollia perspicillata | reverse complement strand
CCACCACCACCACCTGTTCCAGCCCCACCACCGCCAGCGACTCCCACAGCTTCTCCTGCCCCTGACAGAAGTGGATCTCCAGGCAAAAAGACAAGTAAGACGTCCAGCCCCGGGGGGAAGAAACCTCCCCCGACCCCACAGCGCAACTCCAGCATCAAGTCCAGCAGTTGTGCAGAGCACCCTGAGCCCAAGAGACCCTCGGTGGACAGCCTGGTCAGCAAGTTCGCGTCGCCCGCTGAACCCTCTGGGTCTCCGAACAAGGAGACCCCACCACCTCCTGCAGCGCCCCCCAAACCTGGAAAACTAAATCTTTCTGGAGTTAACCTTCCTGGAGTTCTCCAACAGGGGGGTGTGGCAGCAAAAGCATCTGTCCTGAGTGGGCGTGGAAAGGACTCCGTGGTAGAATTTCCTTCTCCTCCATCGGACTCGGACTTTCCACCCCCTCCACCTGAAATAGAGCTTCCTCCGCCCCCCATAGAGATCCCAGCAGCATTCTTGGGAAATGTTTCTCCGAAAGTGGCAGTTGTTAATCCTCAGCCACAGCAGTGGGCCAAAACATCCATGAAGAAGGCCCCTCCGCCCACACGACCCAAACGGAATGACAGCACGCGTCTCACTCAAGCGGAGGCCTCTGAGCAGCCAGCAGCGCCCACAGTTGTGCCACAAGTGCCCACCTCTCCCAAGTCCAGCCTTAGTGTCCAGCCTGGATTCCTGGCAGACCTCAACAGGACACTGCAACGGAAGTCCATCACCCGGCATGGCTCGCTCTCCTCCTCCCGCGTGTCCAGAGCAGAACCCACAGCCACCATGGATGACATGGCATTGCCCCCACCACCCCCGGAACTGCTTTCTGGTCAGCAGAAAGCTGGTTATGGAGGCAGTCATATATCAGGCTACGCGACATTGCGGAGAGGGCCTCCCCCCGCGCCCCCCAAGAGAGACCAGAACACCAAGCTCTCGAGAGACTGGTAGCTACCATAGGACTTCATTTTCATGGTATCCGTAATGAGTTCCACAATCAGCTCACCCGATCACCCCGAATTCAGGTGTTCAGAGCCTTCTGGTATGTTATTCAGGTAGTGTCCAGCTGTGTGTGCACACGTGTACACAGTTATATTGTGTATGTATATTTGTACACATCTATGTGTGTATGTACATGTGTAGCTGGGAGTGATCGTTTAGTCCTCTCTCTCCTGATCTGAAAGTGGATTCTGTGTATTTGGGGCAGAAGAGGCACAGGAGGGGATGGGTGTCCTGTCCCGCACAATACCTGTTATCTGTCATGTGGGTTGGACCGAAACAACTTCTGATGACATATTTAGAAGGTATTTTACTATAAGTCTCCATACGCGGCCTCTCTGTGCATGTTGTGTGTTATATATTAAGGAATAGATGTCTGATGTGCTGTTTCTCAGTTTGAGAAGACAACCGGAATGTTCGGTGTTATCTGTAGGGCTTTTGTGTGTTTTATCCCCAGTCGGCTGAAGTCAGAGCTGTTTGACACTGCGTTACTAGACATAACGGAGCACTTTAATCAGGAAAGTCTCAGCCTCACGGACTGGGTGACTAGTGCGGTAGGGGCATCTCAGACACAGTCTGCACGCAGTCTTGCGTCTGAAGCACACACGCAGCATAACGACCGTGCAAGCCGCAGTGATCCACCTGCACCTAGGCGCGTTGCCACAGGTAAACTCTGCCCACAATACGTGGACAATCTAGTACCATAGCCTTGGACAGTTCTTCTACTACTGCTGGAATCTTTCCAGGGGCTTAGTGAAGCTTCATCAACCTCGGCTTCACAGTCCTTGCTTTGACTTTAAGAGAATACCCGACACAGTATCCTGGAATGTTTAGTCCCAGTATGTTCTGGGGTCACGAGTTACCTTCTTTTAAGCGTGTGCTTTAGGTAGATGTTGATCTTAGGTATCTGTAGACAGTTGCTGTATCAAACATACCCATCCTGTTGTCTAATATGGTGCATCATTATGAAAAACAAAGTCCCCTTCTGAAATGTCTTCGTGTCTTCATCTCTAGGTTGGGGCGATGACAAAAACAAACAAAATGCCCCCTGTGCAGGTGTCATTAATCAGGTTGCATATGGACTGTGACGTGTAATACCGTTTCCTTTTGGCGCGGGACTGTCACGGAGGGAGGGGAGAACAAAGGAGGTTCCGGCGTGGCAGCACACTGGGGTCCTCGCTCGCTGCACCTGCCTGTGGAGACCTGGGCTGCCTGGGCTCTGTGGGAGTGGTGGAGTCCGAGTCCAGTGAGCGGCGTCAGGTGTTGTGCGCGTGCAGTTGGGCATCACCTGAAATCATCCCTCTATTGGCAGTGTGCTCCACGCTGCAACTCATGTGCTTTTTTTCCTGTGAATTTTCCTTCATTACTGAAAAAATGATGATAAACTGACCATTAGGAATAAAATGCAACCTCAGAGCTGCTCTTAAAACGAGCCATCCCAAGAATGATAAACGAGCACGTCTTGTAACGAAAGTCTCTGCCTGTGCTGACTGAGGGTTACGCGTGCAGACGGAGACGTCTTCGACGCCGTCCCCTAGGGAACGATGTGAGGTGTGCGCAAGACATCCACGTAGCTCCCTCCTACAGCGTCGCATGACATAGAGAAGAGGGACATTGTCCCGTGTGGTCATGCGGTGAGGGAACACACATACCACTGCATTTTTGTAAAGCCCTGCTTCTTTAAGAGATACTTTTTGGATCTTTTCAATTCACAAGGTTTGTGTGCATTGTTATGCTTATGAGGCGGCTTTTTAACACATTTGCATCGTTAATTTAAATACGCACAGCAATTTGTGTAGCATATGGGTACAGGTTGCCGGGCTCCAGTGCAAATTAGGAGTGAAGTGATAATCCCAGTCTCTGCCTACAGTTTTATATTCCAAGAATCACCCTTACGTGTCAAGTGAAGAGCTGAGATGATGAATCCAGTGATATGTCACTAGGGTTTCTTGTCGCGATGGCAGTCTCTTTTCACAACTTTAACTTCAAATCACCTACCCTCAACCTTCCTTCACCCATGGTTTGAACCCTAAGATACAGCCTGTTTTTTTTCCGGTGTGGGCTCTCCTGGGACTTCTGGCTGTCCGTCCTGAGGACAGCCGCCCTGGGCTGGCGCTTCCTGACGGAGCAGGCATCCTTTAGAGCAACACTGGGGACACCAAGAGGAGAGCTGGGCTCGAAAAGGAACTCACATTTTAACCCGGTCCACTGGCTTGTCTGCCAACACTTGTTTTTGGAAAAGGCTGTTAATCAACTTTTATGTGTGAAACAACTAAGTTTTTTTGTTTTTTTTTTAAAGAATACTTTAGATTATACCAGTGTTTAACTCCCTAGTGGGTTTTTGTTGGCATGTGGCTTTGTGGGGTTTGGGGAGGGGGTTTTTGGTTTGGGTTTTGAGATTACTCTTATTTTCGTAACTGTTCCTTCCCCCTGGTGTGTTCATGGCGAGCACCGACTGCCAGATGACACTAGCTCTGTGCCTTTTCCACTGCCTTCTGCTCTGCAGCTCTAACTCAACCGAGCATCTTCAAGTCAAAGAAAATCTGGACAGCTGACTGGGCTGTACTGAAAAACGAACAGCGTAGAGGCACACATCCTGCTGTCCGGGGCAGTGCACACGGGTGCCTGTCAGAGCTAGTGACACCCGTAACTCAACCAGATTTCTAAATTGGGTCACCCTGTGCCTAAAGGAGGTTTTGGCACCAGCCAGGAAGGTCAACAACTACATCAGGTTTATAGGTATATATTATATATAAATGTCAGGCTAGTCTCTATTGAAATTTTATCAGCTTTGCTTTTAGTACTTGACTAAATACATGCATTTTTTCCCTTAGTTAATGTAATTGTCACTTGGGAAAAGTAAATATTAAGGTTTGTACCTTAAATTTTTTAAATTTGAGACTTTTTAAAATGAGAGAGATTGCTGACTTCTGAAAGTTATAGGACACCATTTTCATTAGAAGAGTTCAAACAAAGTAATGGAGACATGGCGTTTTCCAGTCCTCTGAAGTCAAGGTGCTCCTGGCCTCTGACGGCATCTTCTGCTAAGGGCTGTGGACTCTTAGAAACCCCTTCTCCCTGTAAGTTGAATTGCCACTGAAAATAATGCTGAGTTTATCCAGAAAATTTAAACAAAGTTAGAGGATCATGAATAATTCTAGTAGAGTGACAACTCAGACCAAGGTTAATTGGAGCTGTGCATCCAATTAAGAGTTTCAAAGCTGCTATTGTAGGAAAAAATAGTTGTTAATAAGCTTGTGTCAAGAATGTAAAGTTGTAAATTAGCATGAGAAAAACTTTCAGATAATGATGTGGATTGGTCTGATTGGACTATCAGGTCACCAGTGGAACCTTGTGTCACCTTTTTCCCCTTCTGCTAAAAGCAATTTTATGTTATTACAAACACATGGTAATTTTAAACAAATCCATTTTCCTAGTTTTAGACATTACCAAATGTTTTAATATGCCTGCAGGGCTAACAAATTATAACTAATGTAATCACATATTTTATTCAAGTATAGACCAATTAAACCTAAATGACCCTGACTTGCTTTAAATGAAATAGTAATAATTTGGGTTTATACACCTAATAAGAGGATTCTATCTGTTCACTAAAAATCGTTTTAGGTTGCAAGTACCTTTTGGCACTTTGAGTTTTATTTTATACACTTTACATCATGTGTATAAAGCAGGATATCCCTAATCCTGCAGGAGTATAGGACACTCGTAAAGTTGAGATTTGATCCACAGAGATGCAAACAGAACAGAATGAAATACTCCACTGTCTTTTAAATTTATTTTCCTTTAAAATCAAGAGAACAGCATTTCTACACCTTTGCATTCTGTCCCCCAAACTAAACAAGTGCTCTGTTATTGTGATACCCTTGGAAGGTCTATATTATATGTAAAAGAAATCTGACATTTAGTTGTAAAATAAACTTGCTAAATAAAAATAAGCCAACGATATACTTGATAAACAATTGAAGGACAAAATCTCCAATTGGTTTGCTCTTCGCTTGTTGAAATAATAAACCATTTTGAGGAGAAAACAGGATCTGCTACAATCCCCAGTGCCTTGAACTCTTTTGGAGGAAGAGCATAAAAAAAAAACAAAACAAGCAAACTTTGAGGTGCTAATGAAAGAGAAGGAAGGTGAGCGTTTCTAGTTGACTCGAAACCAGGAAAAGTGACTGTCTCCCAAGAGACGGCTCCATCCACGGAAACGGGGGCTGGCTGCTGCCTACCAAAGACACTGAGCGAAGTGGGCCGAGTCAGGGCAGCAGGGAGCCCTGCACAGCGAACAGACGGGGAGGTTCGGGAGCGAGTGTGCTCGTCAGAGGTGGCTGTTAGCACCGGGCTCGTGAGTGTCGAAGCCTCATCCTCCTCATAGGCAGAAGACCTGCAGCACGTAAAGGGAAAAAACCTTTGCATTTTGGGAATGTCCATTGTTTGTTAAATGTATTGTAACCTAATACCAAAAACTGCCATTTTCCATTGATTGCCGTCTCCTATATTTTTTCTCTACTTGTAAATAATCTCTCCTAGAAAATATGCATTAACTGGAATGTTTTAAATGATTTTGCTTAATTTTATTATCAGCCACTAGTGAACTTTTATAGAAATGTACATGTAAAACAAAATATCATTAGCTTGTGTTAAATGGTGTAAAAATATTGTTTACTATTTTAAAGGAAAATTGCACATTATATTTTAATTGAGTCAATGCTCACACTGACATGTAGGCTGTGAGAGCTTTGCTATAAATACATGAATAGATACAGTGTAGGAATATACTTTTTTAATGCATGAAAAAGAAGGCAAAAGGAACTGCATTATAAAGTACCCGACAGAGGACACTATTCAAACGATTGTGCACAGCTCGGTAAAGATGAAGTTACAGTTTTTCTCTCACCGTTTTCTTCTGCTTAAATGTACGCTCTCATTTCATTATGTGCCTTGCTCCCTGATTGTGCAAACCTATATATATATAGATAGAGATATATGAGAGAGATCTATTCAGTACTACTGACGATGTTTTTTGTTCTACTGCTGGATTAAGTTATTTTACAAGTTACTCTTGCCAGTTACTGTCAGTGAACTGTTGTAATGGCTTAGGACAGTAGTCATACAGTCAGTGTAAATTTGTTTCTCAATTCCATGTTTTCACTATGTCAGCTTACCCAATCCTTAATAAAAAAGAATAGATTTCATTTAAATATGGAGGCTTTACTTGACTGTTTGTGGACCATTAAGAACCTGGTTTCGCTATTTATGTTGGGGTACCCAACAGGGAAGCTCTCCTTTTTGTATTAAAAGAATTACATGTATTTGGAGGAAGTGATGAGAACTTCTATCCCTATTTTTGCAAGTAAACCTATTTATTTTACATTTTTATAATATATTTTATTGATTATGCCATTACAGTTGTCCCATTTCCCCCCTTCATTCCCTTCTACCCTGCATACCTTCTCCCACCCACATTCCCATTTAGTTCATGTCCATGTGTCATAAGTTCTTTAGTTTCTACATTTCCCACACTACTCTTGCCCTCCCACTCCCCTGTTGCTAACCCTCCATGTGATCTCCATTTCTGTGGCTCCACTCCTGTTCTAGCTGTCTTAGTTGCTTTTGTTTTAGGTGAGGTTATTAATAACTGTGAGTTTGCTGTCCTTTCACTGTTCACCTTTTTTATTTTCTTTTTCTTAGATAAGTCCCTTTAACATTTCATATAATAAGGGCTTGGTGATGATGAACTCCTTGAATTTGATCTTATCTGAGAAGCACTTTATCTGCCCTTCCATTCCAAATGAAAGCTTTGCTGGATAGAACAATCTTGGATGTAGGTCCTTGCCTTTCATGACTTGGAATACTTCTTTCCAGCCCCTCCTTGCCTGTAAGGTCTCTTTTGAGAAATTAGCTGACAGTCTGATGGGAACTCCTTTGTAGGTGACTGTCCCCTTATCTCTTGCTGCTTCTAGAATTCTCTCCTTCATTTTGATCTTGGCTAATGTAATTATGATGTGCCTTGGTGTGTTCCTCCTTGGGTCCACCTTCTTTGGGACTCTCTGAGCTTCTTGGACTTCCTGGAAGTCTATTTCCTTTGCCAGATTGGGGAAGTTCTCCTTTATTATTTGCTCAAGTAACTTTTCCACTTGTTGCTCTTCCTCTTCCCCTTCTGGTACCCCCTATAATTCGGATGTTGTAACGTTTAAAGATGTTCTGGAAGTCCCTCAGCCTCTCATTTTTTCTGAATTCTTGTTTCTTCATTCTTTCCTGTTTAGTGGTTTCTTTCTTCCTTCTGGTCCATTCTATTGATTTGAGTCCCAGTTTTCTTCCCATCACTATTGGTTCCCTATGCATTTTCCTTCATTTCACTTAGTGTAGCCTTCATTTTTTTCACCTAATTTGCGACCAAAATCAACCAGTTCTGTGAGCATCCTGACCACCAGTGTTTTGAACTGTGCATCTGATAGGTTGGCTATCTCTTGGCCGCTTAAACGTATTGGCTCTGGGGCTTTGATTTGTTTTTCCATTTAAGCCATAATTTTTTGGTCTGGTCGAGCCTGTTATGTATGAGAGGTGGAGCTTTAGGTGTTCACCAGGGCGGGGCAACCCAGTTGCTGGGGACGGGATCAGAGAGGGAACAATGGCGCCTGCTCTGCTCATATTTCAGTCCCTTCTGCCGCTTCCCACAAGCAAATTGTGCCCTTCCTGTGCTGGTTCCTGGGTGGGTGGGCTTGTGTACGTTCTAGGACCTCGTGGGTCTCTCCAACAAACTCTCCTGTGAGGCTGGGAGTCTATCCCAGCACCTCAGGCACCTCCACCCCCCGCAAGTGTTTTCAATCGGTGATTTTAGGCTTTATTTCCTGGCACTGGAGCCCTGGGTTGCAAGGTCTCTCTTGCTGCCCCCTTTTGCCTTATTTATCTGCGTGCTAATGTGTGACCGCAGTCAGCCAGTGGCCCTGCGCGCCTCACTGGGTCTGCTCGTTTCTTCCCCTGGTCTGCTAGCCTGCAGGCCCGCTTGCATGCATGGGTCTGCCAGCCACCGCTTTTCCCTGACCTGACCTCTTTCCGCCAGCTGCCAACTCCACCCCTCTTACTGGTCTGGATGAATGGTTGTTGGACTTCCGTACAGTTCAATTTTCTGTCTGTTCTGGTTGTATTTTTGTTTATAAATCTTTGTTGTCCTTAATTTTGGTTGTGCGAGGAGGCAGGAGGCACAGTGTTCCCACCTACACCTCTATCTTGTCCAGATATTTTATAATTTTTTAAAGATTTTATTTATTTATCTTTAGAGAGGAAGGAAAGGAGAGAAGGAGAGAAATATCACTGTATGGTTGCCTCTCGTGCGTCCCCTGCTGGTAACTGGCCTGCAACCCAGGCATGTGCCCAACCGGGGAATCAAACCACGATCCTTTGGTTCACAGGCTCGCGCTCAATCCACTGAGCTACACCCGCCAGGGCTAAACCTAACTATTTAGAACAGTTGTCTTGAAATTTCACAGAGATGAAAACTGTCTTAAGGCAACATTGAAAATATTTGAAATTTTTAAGACTTAGTAAAAAGGAGCTGCCTCGTTTACAGCAACAGGGAAGGATTTTCTTCCACACTAAACTTACCACCTTGGAAAGGAAAGACGTTACTTGCATAAATATATTCACAAGACATTTACACTTCACGGGATTTTATTTAGGTCAAGGTCTTAGTACACAGCAACAATTCCAAATACAGTTTCAAAATTAAAAAGCGAATGCTCCCCCACGCGTGGAGGTGGTTTCATGGCACACACGAGAAACATTCCTGGCAGACAGACTGCTCCCTCAGGTTTTCTTGCATGGTTTTTGCTGAGACCACCAACCCTCAGTCCCGGGAGCTAAAACGTACAACTGGCCAGATCACAGATTGTTTATGTTCTCTTTGTAAACCACTTTGTTGTTAAGGAGAAAGATGCATGGACACAAAATATGATAAAAACTGCTTTATCATAGAATTCTGAAGTTGCAAAAGGTGTTTTTAATGTGAAAATAAGCTTTTTGTTTTTTTACTTTTTGGGGTTTTTTTTTGTTTTGTTTTTTACAAAACAAACAAAACAAAAACCTCAAGATACTTAGCAAGGATTATTATACACAAACTAGGCCCTGTCATTTCATTTGTCAGGTTTTTTTTTAAAGAACTGTGCGACGCTCAATGAGAAACAGGACCAGAGCAGCGCAAAGGAAACTTACGGTCACGAGTGTGATGCCCCAGTGTAACAAAAGAAATGCTTTATAAGGCTCCCAAATAAGGCCATTTGCTGTGCTCCTGCCAGTGCTGAAATGATGATTGTTACATACACCTCATGGAAAAGAACATCTGTACTGTGTGTAGTTTTGGAAGGGTTAAAATGAAGATTTCCCTAATCAAGGTTGCACTTAGTATACTCCTTTAAACAAATTTGAACACCCTGGTGGTATTTATTGAAACATAGCATATCTTTTCAAGTATCTTCCTGAGGACATCAAGTAGTAACAAATTTTAAAGAAACATACGGCACATTTAATTAAGACAGTTGTAGAAAGAGTACCAAGTGGCACTGAGTCATAAACTTGACCATTATTTATTAGCTGTTATCTGAAATAAAACATCTACATCATCAGTAAAGTGAGATTGAACTAAGATCTCATCTAGCACTAAAATTCTATGATTCTAAGTAAATCATGTGAGGGAAATCATCACCCGTGACATCACTCAAGAGCTCCTGGCCAAAGTAGCTGGGAAGCAATTGAGATCCCCATTCTCTCAAAGGCCCGTCGTTTCCTCCATCAAATGCTTTTCCATGGGAAAGGTGGCCTTGCTCTCCACTGAGTAGAAATGGTAAGAAAAATGAAAGAACAGTTCTTAACGCAGAAGGGCCACCTACTAAAAGAAAATGAACACAAAAGGATAAAAGCAAACTACCATCACTTTGATGTCTCTCAGAAAACTCAAGCAAATCATCTTCAATCAACCTAAGACTGCTAAGGAGCAGGTACTCTACAGAAATCACTGAAGATGAGTAAAATCCTAGTTGGGTAATAGACAGAAGCAGGAGGGGGGAACGGAGAGAGAAAACATCTCACCCAGTGAGTTCCAGGAACACTGCTGCCGACCCTAAGGTGCCCCTGAGGCAGACGGAAAGCCAACAGCCCACAGGTGGGAACTACGGAGCCAGAGAAGATTCGTATTTCTAACACAGCAGGCTGGGTCTCTCGGGTCTCAGTTTTGACAAGTTGACACTTTCTGGTTTACTGCCTTGGCCATAAGGTCAATGACAACAAATGTATTTTCATTCACACCACCATGGCCTTTCGAACAGTAATACAAAAAAAAAAAGGAACAACTCTTGAGTCACTCCTTTTTACATTTTATTTTTTAAAGGAAATAGGAAGTGAACAGCAAGTCAAAAACACATTTCAGAAGGAAAAAAAATCCCTCTCCCATTAGATTCTCTCTATCCTGATAATATGGTTGCTTGGTGGTCAGCACAGTTTAAACTTAGATGTCCTTCGCCATAATATTATGTAGCATGTAAGATTTCTACATTCATTTGGAATTCCTACTGCCCACCATTTCATCTGGTTTATAAAAAGATAAGTGGGGAAACTTACGCTAAAACAAGAAATACTACCCTCACAGACTATTAGTAGCATGCAATCTAAGAAATATTACATACATTAAAAGTCTCCAATTACTGTGGGCCTGGCCCATCATTACATAGTATCCTTCCAAGACTATACAGAATTCCAAACTGTACAAAAATTTAAAGTATGTGGAAAATCCAACATGTATTTTTTAAAAACAAAAAAAAATCACACATTAGTACTAAGTAGTGTAGAAAAATCAGCTGACCCATGGATCCCCTGCTGCAGGCTTCCAGTGCGAAGGTGTCAGCAGTGTCTTCTGCACTCCCCCGTCCAGCCGGCCCAGCAGGCAGCCGACCGCCACCGACTCCTGCTGCCGGTGCGAGCTGTCGGTGTGAGCTGTGGAACTATTTGCTGGATTCCAAAATCCCTCTGCCTTATTAAATCCACTAAGCTTTCTCAGCAAAAGGTATTTAAATAAATAACTGGAACATCTAATTTTAAAAATTTTCCTAGTTACTCCAACAATAAGCTTAATCTGTACACGCATAGGCTAGGTTGGGTCCATGATGAAGCTGAAGGTTCGGAGGACACTCAGGGCCTTTACTTTCCAGAAGAACAGAATGATGGCTGTTGAGGTGACACCAAAGCGCAGAGGCAAAGGTAAAGTGTTGAGGAGACCTAAAGGCAAAATCACTGACACGTGTGTGTGTGTGTGTGTGTGTGTGTGTGTGTGTGTGTGTGTATGTAAGCACGCGCGCGCGTGCACTGGGTTGGGGAGGGCAGACTGCAACTTCACAACAAAGTCTTGATAAGGGAACTCTGTATCTGGGTTTCAGTTAAATAAACGGTGATGAAGTTTTGTGCTCAGATTCACAGGTGGAATATTAACTCCTGCCTTCACCGCCTGAATTCCCTCACACACTGCTGCACACATTCTTTTTTTGTGAAGTTCCTCCACCTGCACTACCTCATGTTCAAGGCCTGCATGTGAGTTACAGCTGATCCTTGAACAACACAAGAATTAGTGGCACTGAGACCTGTGCTATTGAAAACCCACCTGTAACTTGACTCCCCCAAACTCAACTATAGTCAGTCCTCTGTAACCATGGGGGATTGGTCTAGACCCAATACCTCCACCCCTCCACCCCACAGATACCAAAATCCCTGGATGCTCAAGTCCCTTATACAAAATGACATAAAACAATGCACACAGTTGATCCTCCACATCTTTGGGTTCCCAACCGCAGACTGAAAATACTGTTTTTAATTGTAAGTGGTTGAATCTGCAGATGCAAAACCCAGGGGTATGGAGGGACCACACAGACGGATTTAAAAATCCACGTGTAAGTAGACCTGTGCAGTTCAAACCCGTGCTGTCCAAGGGTCAACGGTATAGGCAGCTGTTGCCTCTCCCCTTTGACCCAGTGGAGGGAAGTCACCTGACAGAGCTCTCTCCGGGCTAAGTCACTGGGACAGCGCTGGGCCTGACCTTGAGCTAGTTCATCACCAGGTGTTCACCTGCTGAGCAGCAAAGCCCTCCTGGATTTTTTTCAGTATTTCTTATACTGATTACAGAAGTGATTAAAGCCATCAACCTACCAGCTGCACTGAACTTGAAGCTATAATGGAGCAAATTAAAAAATACTGTTTCTTTCAAAGTTCTATCAGTTTTTAATCTATGTAATTGGATAAGTATTTGGACTTATCCCACTATTCTTAGTCTGAAAAACCAGGTTCAAATTCTTACTAAGGGAAGCTAATTCAAAAGCCAACCACAAAATCAGGAAAATATTTACCTTTTCTAGAGTTAAGTGAGTAAACAACTCAGCAGCAGCTAACACTGGCCATTAATAACATTCCAAGATTACAGTAGCAAGCCTTTAATACCCAGTGACTATCAAGAAATGAAAATAACTATTTTCCCAAAAAGAATGGTTTTCTAAATAGTGAAAGAGACAGTTGGTCTGACTTTCAGAATCCTACTCCTCGAACCAGCACCTGAGGCAAGGATTTAGGGTGCCCACTGGGCAGCACATTTTCACAGTTCGACCTCTTCCAGCACGTTCAGAACCTTCACGTCTAGCTTCGCACGCCTACCGCAGCACACGCACCAGGCTTCCGAGCTCCACTCATCTGGGGGCACTGGCCACTAGCGGCAATGCCGTCTCACGCAACAGCAGCACGTTCAACTCAAACTGGCAATTCAACCACCCTCGGAATGTTTGGAGACTCCTTTCATCATAATCCACCAACTGAGAACCACGAAGGGATGCAAACCGGTTCAGCATTAACTCATGCACCCAAGTGCCGAGAGAATGCAGAATTTACAGTGTTAAAGAGGAAATGAGCCATCTGAAACAACTAAAAATGGTTAAGTATGGTATTCAAATACTGGTTCCCTCCTCATAGAAGTGGAAGAAAGTGCAGGGGATGCGGTAGCCACAGGGCTGGCTAACCCTTTAGCACAGGCACTGAAGGACATCCAATGCAATGCTGGATTCTGCAGGAGGGGAAATCCCACAGGTGTACAGTATTCCTGAGAAAGATCCCAGATTTTTGTTCTGAATCAGTCTTAACCTGATTTGCTTTACATAGTTTTGCTGTTATACCTCCCACATTTTCAGAAATGGTCACTTTATTTCAATCCAGACGGCTCAGCATAGTACAAATGATGACAGAAAAATCCATTTGTTCACATTCAGCTTGCTTTTTTGTTTTAATACTGGGGGATAAACGGAGTAAAAAAAACCTAAGTAGTTTTTATCATTGTATCCTTCATTCACTTCACTGGAGGGGAATCCCAGGGCCTTGTGATAATCTGGGAAGTCCTGACTATTTCTGTGAGGGAAACAGCCCTGCCGAGCTTTATTCAGAATAATGCATGATAGACTCAACATAGTTCCCAGGAAAGAGCCCCGTCACTCCATTCATAACTCCCTCATACCAACCATCGTCGTTCTTCTTGATGACATAAATAATGGCTCCTTCCTGAAAAGACAGCTCATCTTCCTTGTCTTTTGTATAGTCATAAATTGCCACAACTGGAGGGGAAAAAAAATAGGATGTAAAAAGAGTAACATTCCTACAAAGACAAAACCAAAGGAATATCTATCCTTTCCAAAATTCTGTAGCAATTCAAATACAGTGACTTTCTAAGCACAGACTAAAAAACTTTCCTAGTGCCCAGTCTTGTACAATGGGCCTCCATCTTCTTCAGGAGGTTAGGTTCCAAACCCTATAAATGGCAAAGAAACACTGCAGTCCAATTACCCTTCAACAGCCTATGGGAAAATACCTCATTGAAGAGAGACAATCCCAGAACGAGGAAAGACCACTGTTCAGTTGAACTTGTCCTGAGGCGCTGACTGTGTAAAAACACGTATCTTCACCTGTTAGAATTACACTAGTGCGCTGAGACACGCCACGAGAGCAGGTGAGGAAGTGAGGGGGCCTGAAGGAGCGGCACGCAGATCCGCGTCTCCTCGCTGCCTGGAGCCCACGTCCAGTCACTGAGCAGGACAGTGGTGGAACTCCCACAGGGTTGTTTTTTTAGAGAGGTTTTATTTACTTTTTAGAGAGAGGGGAAAGGAGGGAGGAACGCTGCCCCACCTTGGGACCTGTCCCATAACCCAGACATGTGCCTTGACCAGGAATCAAACTGGTGGCCCTCTGGTTCGCAGGGCAGCACTCAACCCACTGAGCCACACCAGCCAGGGCTCAGTTCCCACAAGTTTTATGTGCAAATGATGGGAGTCCACTAAATACAGTCTTTCAAAACACATGCTGTATCATGCTACCAATGTAACACATCCCCATAACAGACTAAAAGTGTTAGGAAAACCAAGATGCCCGTAAGGTCTCCTGAGATTTTTACTGCTTAAATAATTTGGCAGCTGGGGCCTTTCAAAGATACCTGGGACAATCTCTGGTTCCTAGGCATCACATCTCCCTTAACAGTTTAGTTACCTTGGCATAGCCTGCAGCATGCTCAAATCCACCTGAAGATTTACCTTTCTTTACAAAAACATCGTACGTATTTTTATCACTTCGAATTTCACTCCGTAACAACCTCCAACCAACCCATCATCCTGAGAAGCACACACTGACTGTTAACTCCTCATGCAACTTTGATCTCATATTAACAAGTAAGAACCAATTTACAGTGGGAATTTTTTAATGTAGTGCAACTTGCCCCAGTTAACATCTGTTTCTGGTCTGCTTTAGTAAAATTAAATGGCTTTCTTAAACTCTGAATGTTTGCTGTTACAGCAACCAACCTGTAAATACTTCAGAGGAGCCTAGGAAGAGCTTAGTGTGTATTTCTCAAAGTACAACCAAACCCCTAAACATAAAAGATGTAATTAAATGACAAACAAGTTCAACAATAAATGTATATGCTAAGTGAAATAAGCCAGGCAGTAAAAGACAAATACTATATGATCTCACCTTTAACAGGAACCTAAGCAACAAAACAAGCAAGCAAAATATAACCAAAGACATTGAGATAGAAAACAGGATGACAGTAACCAGAGGGGAGAGGGGAGGGAATTTCAGGGGAAAAAGGGAAGGGATTATAGGAACAAGTATAAAGGACACATGGACAAAAACTAAGGGGGGTGGAAATGGGAGGGAGGTGGGGAGCACTGGGGAGGGGTGGACTGGGATGGGAGTAAAAGACAGAAAACTGTACTTGAATAACAATTAAAATTAAAAAAAGGAAAAAATAAAATAAAATGCTTGGCACATAAAAAAACAATAAATGTAAAACAAGATATTTACTATTTCTAGTCGACCTAATATTTTTAGCATCTTTCTTAGTTAATAACATTCTTGATGCTTACAGAAACGCAAACCCATTGAAAAGTAATTCACAAGAGAAAAACCCTGAGTCCTGTTATCCCGCCCCTGGGAGCTCTCCAGTCCAGCGCTTCCCCATCGTCAGGATCCCTCCCCAGGCCACTGCAGCGGTCTGTAAGCCGGACACACACACCACTGGGGGCCTGAGGGTTTCCCATGCAGTATGAGGGACAGATGAGCTGGGGGAGACTCCTCCTAGAGTCTCAAATTTTATAAATACTGCTTCCAAAAACTGGTGTGTCTGAGATGATACCTTCAGTCAGGCATCGGTCATAAATGTTCTCATTTCCTACTTATCATTCTCCTACTTAACAAAAGTACAGTGGAGTGCTGTCTTAAATACACCCACCTCTGGGTGTCAAAGAAGCAACTCAGAATATTAGTGTGGTATTTTATAAGTTAAGTGGCCCCCTTCCGTTGCTTTTAACAAAAATTAAGGCTTTAGTGCAGATATCATAAAACATTTTAAAGACAGAACATTATTTGACTTTTGGCAAATAACTGAAGGAGCTGAAAGCACCGGGCGCCAGTGCCACGTGGAAACCACGTCCACCTGCCTCTGCCTGCAGCCGCGAACCAGGTTTGCAGCCCCACCGCCTTAGCCGAGGCCCATCTCTTCCTCAGAAAGGTGTCCAACCTGGTCTTCCCAGCTCCTACTTTCCTTTTTAATGTACTCTACACTATAAGTATCAGGTAGCTTTTAAAAAGTTACAATGTATGTGCATGGGAACTTATCACTGACCTGCTTTAAAATCTGCCACAAATTTCTCCTACCATCAAATTTTTTAAAAAGGAAAGAGATCCAAACATCTCAGCATGGTGTGCAAGGCCGTCCACCACTAATTCTGACTCCCAACACTCACGCCCCAGCCACTCTCCCTACAGGAATCCCCCTCCTTGCAGATGGCACCCCTCACCAGGCCCCAAGAGGCCCACCCCCTTCACTCAGAGGAGCACCCCCCAACACTGGGAAGGCCCTTCCTAGCTCTTCCCTGCCAGAGAAATTCCCCTCAGCATTCAAGGCACATCACGAATGCCACGTCCTCTGCGAAGCTTTCTGGAATCCCCAGGTAGGATTAATGCAACTATTCATTTTTTTTTACAATTATTAATGGAGCATCCATGCTGATTCTTAGATACAAAGACGAACAAGACAAGTTGTTGTCATCTTCTGAGGACGGAAATGTTGTCTGATAAACTACCATACATTGTTGATATTTCTACCAGGAAGTTACATCACAAGCCGCAAGAACACAACAGGTGGCTTGACAGAATTTAATGCTGTAAACCGCAGAGCCAAGACTCCATCAACCCCACGTCTGCCAGAGCTCCGGCTTCGGGCGATGGTTAATAATTCAGGCTCTGGAGGTACACCACCTAGTTCAAATCCCAGCTCCACCAGTTATTAGTTCACAAAGCATAATTTCTTTTTACTCAACTGTAGAGTGGGAAATATAATAGTGCCAACACTTCAAAGCACTGTTCTGTTAAATGAGGCAATATAGAGACAATACACAGTAGAGGGTAAACAGTCCGTATAAATGTTAGCTTCTTTTATTATTCATAACTATTATAATATAGCACCTATTCTGTAACACTAACGTGTTCTGTTACATTCTGTAACAAATTATTCTGAACCTGATTTCCTAGTTTGCAAGATGGGAAAACTGTCTTACATATGTAGTAAGTCTTATATTGTAATAAGTCTTACATTATATTATGCCAGACACAAAATAAATACATGAAGATATGTTTTCTACCCAAGTTAAATCAAGATACATACATACATTATCTCCTCTTGACTATATGGGCCATGATCAATGGTTAAGATAAACCTTCTCTTTTGGCAGTAGTTTCCATCGTGGAACTGCGGAACTTTTACAGATTCTGACACAATTCCACATCCAGATTCTGGTTTAATAGGTCTGGAGGTGCAGACAGAGCACTCTCTAAGGACTCTGATGTGCAGACAGGATTAAGAACCAAGTCCTAAGCTCTGCCCTGGCCCGTGTAGCTCAGTGGATTGAGTGCCGGCCTGTGGACCAAAGGGTCGCCAGTTCAATTCCTGGTCAGGGCACATGCCTGGGTTGTGGGCCAGGTCCCCAGCTGGGGGCGTGCAAGAGGCAACAAATCGATGTATCTCTCGTACATCAATGTTTCTCTCCCTCTCTTTCTCCCTCTCCTCCCCTCTCTCTAAAAATAAATAAATATTCTTTTTTTAAAAAAGAACCAAGTCCTAAGGTCTAAGATAGCAAGATGAATCATTAGACAACAGCCTAGACATTTACACACATGCAAACAAAAAAACAATCATAAGATGAACACAACTGGTTATGTTTCTGTTTTGCCAGAAAGAGTTAAGGAAGAGCTTATTTGGTTTTCATGTTTCAAGACTTGAATTTCAAGGAAATAAACTACACCTTGAAAAACATCTTAGGGAACAATTTAGGCATATTCTTTTAAACTTTAAAGTTACCTGGACTAAAGGCAAACTTACTTTCCTCTTCCAAATCTCTTCGTTTTTTTATAACACATTCACTGAGGAACCAATTTTTAGAAAGCAAAACTTACTGTGCTTTTCACTTAAGTAATAACTGAGCTAGTTTTGCACAGCTGAAAACTTATCACTCTGTCTAGGACAGCGTTAAAGTCAGCTAAGTAGTTTGTAAAACATATCAATGCCCAAGGCGACATCCCAGTATACTACCTTGGGCTCCTCTTCCCCTTTAAATAAAACTGTAGTGAGGTACAATTTAGACACAAAACACAAGCACCTCAGTGTTGAGTTCAATGAGTTTTAACAAACATATGCACCTGTCTACATGATAAATGTATAATGACTACCAGTGTTCACATACAGCATGCTACCACCCCCAAATTCCCTCACACCCCTATGTAACCTCCTTTACCCACCAGTACTGGTCCCTGAAAACCACTTATCTAGATTAATTGAGACAGAGTCATAAAGTCTGACCTTTGTGTCAGGTTCCATATTGTTGCTTATAACAGTAATTTGGTTCCTTTTCACTGCTGAAAAGTATTTCATTAATTAGATGGATATCCCAGAATTAGTTTATTCACCAGCTGAGGAAACTCGTGCTGTTTGCAGGTTTCGGCCATTATGAATGAAGCGGCTGTGGGCATTCAAGTCTGTGTGAACACACACCCTCACTCCTCTTACGTAAACACCACAGGAAGGAACTGCCAAATCGGAAGGTCGGGGTATGTCTAACGTCATAAGAAACTGCCAACTGTTTTCCAAAGCAGCTGAAACATGTTGCAGTCTTATCAGAAATGTGTAAGAGGAGCTCCAGTTTCACCCCACTCTCTCCAACACTTGATACTATCAGTGTTTTTCAATGTAGCCATTCTAGAGGGTGTGTAGCGGTACGGAGTTCGGTGCACAGTGTCTTTAATTTACATTTCCCTAATGACTAATAATATTGAGCATCTTTCATGTGCTTATTTGCAATTGACGTATCTGTTTGGTAAAATGTAGGATGAAAATCTTTTCAAATTATTTGAAATTATTTTTTACCTTAATGTATTACTTTGCAAATACTTGAAGAAAAGTTTAATACAATTTATTGATTTTTTCTTTTAAGCTTCATGTTTTTTCTGTGCTCTCTACAAGATATTTTTCCCCAACCCAAAACATAAGAAATTGCGTATGGATACCCAATCATTCCATCACTATTTGTTGAAAACGCTGTTCTTCCTCATTGAATTACCTTGGCGACTGTATCAAACACTTTTTGTGGGTCATATTTCTGGATTCTACAGCCTATTTCATTGACTTATATTCCTATACTTATATCAGTACCACACTGTCTTGAATACTGTGGCTTCCCACTAGAACTCTGAAATCCAGCAGTTGAAATCCTCCAACATTAGACTTCAAAATTGTTTTGTCTATATTAAGTCTTTTGTATTTCGATAGAACTTCCAGAAACCTCTTGTCAATTTCTATAAGATTGACTTCTGGAATTTTTATTGGGATTGCATTCAATTTATAGATGAATTTGGGGAAAACAGATCTCTTAATAATAATGGTCAAAGAGCATAATTTATCTCTCAATTTAAGGCCTTTATTAATTTCTCTTAATGTTTCAGTTTTCATCATGCAGTTCATTCATATATTCCATTAAATTTAGCCCTAGGAATTTCATATTTTATGTTATTATGAAAGTTGTTGTTTTAGAAGTTTCTATCTCCAACTACTTGTCACTGGTATATAAAAATGCAATTACTTTTGTACATTGACCTACTGGCTGCAACCTTGCTAAGTTCAGTTTTTAGTTCTACCAGCGTTTGGTAGATTCCTTAAAATTTTCTACATGCTACTACATCTTCTGCAAAAAAAGACTATTTGATATATCCCACATATCTGTTGTTCTGTTTTTAGTTTTTGTTTTTTCTCCCTGCTTCATTTTGCAGTTTCTACTGTCATCATATCATCAAGGTTGCTGATCTTTTCTTCCAAAGTATCACTTGAGATACTATATTTTTCATCTCCAGAAATTCAATGTGCACTTTTAAAAAAAAAATATATATATATATATATATTCCAATTCCCTCTGGTGTTCGTGTCTTCCTTTACCTTCCTGAACCTACGCAGTATTTATAGTGACTATGTAATACCCCTGTCTGGTAATTCCACCATCTTAGTCATTTTGTTTCTATTGACTGACTTTCCTTTTACTTATGAGTTATATTTTCCTGCTTTTTTACATGCCTTGTAATTTTTGATTGGCTGTTGGACACTGTGATTCTGACTTTTTTTCCCAAAATATTTTATTTATTTATTTTTAGAGAGAGGAGAAGGGAAGGAGAAAGAGAGGAAGAGAAACATCAGTGTGTGGTTGCCTCTCATGTGGCCCCTACTGGGGGCCTGGCCCACAACCCAGGCATGTGCCCTGACCGGGAATCAAACTGGCGACCCTTGGGTTCTCAGCCCACGCTCAATCCACTGAGCTACACCAGCCAGGGCTGACTCTGACTTTTCGGTGCAGTGGATTTTGTTGAACAGTGCTGAATTTGTCTTGGAGCTCAGTTAGGTTATTTGCATCAGTTGGATGCTTTCAAGCTTTGCATTTAAGCATTTGTTAGGGCAGTCCAGAGCAAACTTTAGTCTAGGGCTAATGTGGCCCAATACTAAACTTTTGAGGCTTCTTCTCAAAACCTTGCATATTACAAGTTTTTCTACTCTAACTGGTTTGGGAGCATGAACTCATTCCAGGCCTCCATCATTTCCAGTAATTTTTCTGCCTACTGCTTTCTAGTTTTCTTTCTCCAGTACCAGTAGTTTACTCACACACACACACACACACAAATCAATACTCAGTCGAAGACTCAAAGGTACCCTTCTGCAGATCTCCAGAGGTCTGTACTCTGTCTTAGTGTAGCTACCGTGTCTCTGTGACCTCCAAAAACTCTGGTCTCTATCTTCTCTATGCAGTGAAACTTCTAGGCCGTTTCTCCATTTGGTTTCCACTTCCTCACACTACAGCCTGGAAACTGCATCTAGGTACCAAGCCAGGACAATCAAAGGCTCACTCTGAGTTCCTCCTCTCTGGGTCTTCGTCTACCACTGCCTGTTGTCCGATGTCTCAAACCCATTATTTTTTTTTGCATTTCTTTCTGGATTCCTGTTTTAGGAAAGATGATAAATCTGATTACTGTTGCTATATTTTGACCAAAAGTGGCAGTCCACATTTCTTAACATAAGTTCCCCAGATGATTCAAAATGTGGGGTCGGTTTTAAGACCTGGTGAGTAGCTTTAATTTCCTTAACAGAAAACTTCCTGGAAGATGACACACTTTTTTCGTGAGCTGATCAACACTGATAGGATTTAGAAACTTGCATCACAAAAGTACCACGTCATGGTTAGCTAATGTATTCAGAGAAATTTTTCCATAAAAGAAACACCCAACACAACTTTGTAAAGAAACTAAGAAACCATTATTCTTTGGAAGGAAGTTTGATATGGAGATATTTAAACTAAAACATCTAATATAAGATGTCACAAAAGAATGCTTTATAAACCATCAGGGTAGGAATAACTAATAATTTGGAAAAATCATCCTTTCCTGAAGGCATCCCAGAAAAACCCTCCTTTTATTTTTGTCTTACAGAAACCACTCATAAAAAGCATGTTCGATAGAAAAAATACCCAAACATCAATAAAAAATAGAAGTCACGGAATTTTACTACCATGGCTTTCAAAACCATAAAACTTGTGAATGAAATAAGAACATGTACTAAAAGCAAAATTTTACTTATCAGTAAAAAAATAAGTAAACAGAATTCTCTCTACCAGTAAATTTCAGTTCTGTGTGCAGATCTCTTCCCACTCCTCCAGACTTCCCTCTGAAACTCACCCTTCTCCAAATAAGACCTTGGGGCCCACGGCGGGTCCTCTTCAGCATAAGGATCACTATACTCGACCACGGCAGCCTCCTCCTCCTCATAATCTTCTGGAGGAGGAGGGGGAGGGGGGGACTCATCGAAGACTGGTTCTTCCACAGGTGGCGGCGGCGGCGGCGTATCTGAAACTAAGAATGTACAAGCTGATACAACTATACCTAATGGAAAGTTCAATATTTCCTATCTAAGCTTCTATGACCATGGACCATAAACCTGAACTTGAAAAGAACAATCTCTCAAAAAAATGAGTGGGCAAGAGAATTCCTCCACCAACTATAATGTTCCCAGTCTCCAAGCATGACTTTCTCCTCCCAATGCGCTAGTATTTACGGATGCTGAATAAAGTTTAACCAAAGTAATTATTAACTGAGCCTCTGAAACCTGTTTAGGCTAACACATAATCCTCTTTTCAGAGATCAATACAATATAGTTTGGTTCTAGAAGATATCCAACAATGAGTGGTTATCAGAAATATCAATAATTTGAATATTTATAGCTATATTTGATTTATAAAAAGCTAGAATAAGTCCAGTGAATGGTCGAATTTTAAAATCTACCTCCTCTTAATGAATATTTTAAATTAGCATCTTACCAAATGAACAGCACAGAAATCACAAACAAATTTGGAAAACTGTTTTGTTTTGGTTTTTTAATATACAGAATATCAATTAATTCAGACCAATTTATGATGCAGAATTTCTCCAAGGTAAATACACAAGGATTATTTAAAATATTTAAAATGTCTATTTAATGAGATCTGCTTCCACAGCCCAAGTATCAACAAAGTAATGTCTAAAATATTATCTGCAAACTCAGGAACTCAAAGCTTTTTAAATGCTTGGTACATACTTGAGCACAGTTCCAACAAAATAGACTGAGTAAAGGAAGATGAACCCTGAGTGGGTAGCCCAGTTGGCTGGAGCGTCACCTGAGTTGCTAAGAGTGAGGGTTCAATCCCCGGTCTGGGCACATACAAGAATCAACCAATGAATGCATAAATAAGTAGAACAACTAAATGGGTGTTTCTCTCTCTACCCTCCTTCTTCTCTCTCTGGAAAACCAATAAATTTATTTTTTTTAATTAAAAAAGCTGCATGTATCAGTTGTCCAATTTTAATGGACACGAATTCTTTTTTTTTAAAGAATTGTATTTATTTATTTAAGAGAGATGGTAAGGGATGGAGAAAGAAAGGAAGATAAACATCGATGAGCAAGAGGTACATCATTGGTTGCCTCTGGCATGCTCCCAAACGGGGACCCGGCCTGCAACCCAGGCATGCGGCCCTTATCAGGAATCAAACCTGGATGTTTTGGTTCACAGGCCGGCGCTCAGTCCACAAATTCCTATTTATCAGATACCAGTATTGTTTCCATGAAATTCTCTAAGCCATCTGTTTATTTGCCATTTTTTATCTAACCCCACTGATGAAATCAAACGGATTTCAGAAGACTGCTCCTGCCTGGTGAGGACCAGCCACATCAGCGGCACTCTCCGCCCCATTCGGGACTCTCCTGTCTGCTGCGCCCCTCTGCACGCAGCAATGTACCTACTCTACGCACTCCGAAACTTTGCCCACTAACAAATAGTGCTTGTGGTCCTAATGTGTTTTTAATGCACAAAATGGATGGCTATGTGACTTTGACACATACTTTATGACAAATTGCATATGGCTGGAGTAAGAACCAACAATATATCCTATTTATATTTATAAGGTAAAGGGACTGCCTTTAAACAATTCCAAAAAAAATACACATCCAAAGGAACCCTGTCTTTCAAAACAATCACCTTGACAAATTATGTAATAAAATTATTCAGAGATGCTGCCACTGATCGTTTTTACATTTTCTAATGACTACCTGAGAGCCAGTTTTAACAAGACTAACAACAGGCTACCATTTTTTACTTAAAATATTCCAATTATTCAGCTAGCACTTTAGAATACATTATTTCATTTAACCTTTACCTTGGGAGGTGGTGTTTTTAATCTTCATTTTTATGGAGATGGAAACTGGCTTTCCGAGATTAAAGCAGCCTACAGTAAGTGGAAGAGCAGAAGCTGGAAAATCAATGCTCGTCGTCTACACTACCTTTAAAGTAATGTTTCATCATTATTCACTGGGTAAACATCCACTGAAAGCCTACTCTGGGTAGGCACTATGCTCAGCGCTGGGAACGGAGCAGTGGGCAAAATCCTGGAGACACGGACAACCAAACTCGTTTGGATTAAGTGCAGCAGGTGCTTTGAGGCATTAAGGAAACTACGGAAGTAGACCAAACCTCTTACATGGGTTTCTGAAACCTGAAAGATGAGTAAAAGTTAGTGGCCGGGGGGTGGGATGGAGTGGAGGTGGGTATTTCATGTCAGATGCAAAGAAAAAAACAAAGGCAAAGGAAGAAAGCAGGACTCCTTCAAAGACCTGACCGAAGTCCAGCAGAAAGAGGCATGAGGAGCTGAAGAGGCCTAAGCAGGAAGGGCCTAGCAACAGTCTGAACTCACTCCGAAGAGCAAGGGGGAGCCACAGCAGGGTTTTCAGAAGAATTATAGGATCGCAGCTACACTACTTAGCACAGGTGATTATCTGCTACCATAGAGTACCTTCAAAATAATGTATTTGAAAGCTATGAAGATAATCCCATGAGACATGAATGTGTCTTTCCAAGGTGAATGTTTTGAACAGGACAACATTCATTTGAATGTATTAAGTCCTACTATGTCTTTAAAATCAGCCACAGCACACCTCATACACTTTCTTATTTTGTACATTTTGTAGGTGAGAAATGTTTATAGCTATGGAAAGAAATGAGAAAATAGAACCCAAAAGGCAATCAAACTGTGGTAAACATTGGAGGTGCTCATGGGGTACCCACCAATATAGATTGAAGTAACACAGGCTGTTTTCGGAAATGAGCAAATAGAGATACAAAGGCCCCTGAAAGAGGGACTGAGCCCTCAGTCCAGAAAGACTGGATTATAATCAGTTAAAATACAAAAAGAAATGTGTCAATAAAAAGAGGGCACACAGTCAGCTAGGGAAGCACGAAAAAGGAAGGACTAGGAGTGTCTGCTATGTGTCGGATGCTTTCCCAAGTGCTGGGGAAACAGCCTGTGAGCAAAACAGGCAAAAATCCCTACTCTCCCAGAGCTTACAATCCCGTATGGGCAATCCCCATCTCCGAAGGAGCAAGAATCCTAAGCAACAGAGTGCAAACATCTGTGTCCTTGCTGGTGAGGTCTCCTTTGTTATGAGATGCGTACACTGGGCTACTTCAGCCTGGTAACATTAAACCTTTCACCAAAGTAATTCCCTCGCTCAGACTCCATGCCCACCAAGCAGCTTCATGATGATGATCCAGTTCCTCAGGTAGACTGCTCACAAGAGAATTCATCTACCATACAGACTGCTCACTGGTCTCCGTGACAGCCATTCGTCAGTGAATGCTGACGCAGGCCTCCTGCTTATGCAGACACCAGTCTCCTGAGCGTCCTTAACACGTCTGCAGGGAAAGACTCAATTTGTCAATAAAATTAGGTATGTGATCCTGAGCAAATGAGCAAATAGAGATACAAAGACCATAGGTCAATGTGAATTTATTGCGAATCTATGAGGCCTCTTGGGAAACAGAGTGGCAATTTGGTGCCCTGGGGCCTACCTTGACATTTTTATATCTGGAATCACAGGACCAGAGGAAGATTCTCAGCCCAGTCATAAAACCTTAAAATTCCAGTGACAGGAAACTGGACTATACTTGTCTGAGCCTCCCAGAGACGGGGTAGCTGGTGACCAAAGAGCATATCCTCAGATGGGATCTTTCTTTTCTTATATGTGCCTCATGTTATTTTGTCTCCTCTTTACTATCAGATTTTCAGTTGTCTGAAAGCAGACAATTTCATCTTCATTATCTTATCCCTACCAGCTGTTCATATAGTGATGACTTGTTCATAATGTTCAATGCTTCAAGTATCAGTGAAAGAATGACTATTTAGCCAACCATCTGTAATGACATTTTATGCCTACAGTCTGATCTACAGCATAAAGAAGACAGAAACTTACTATTTTCTTGGACTCTGGCCACAAATCCCATTAAAGGTAACTGAGGAGTTACCTGTAGGATGGAGGGAGGAGGAGGAGCAAGAGATACTGTAAAAACAAAAAAGGTGTGGAGGATAAGGGGTAAGGGCAAGTCACATTAAAAGAAAAGGATAATACAATAAAACATATAAGGAGGGAAACTACTGTGCACAAACATTTATCAGATGTAGTGAAGATCCTCTTTTGAAGGATAATTCATTACACACAAAACAACGTATTAGAGTAGTTTCAAGAAAGTTTTTAAAATTACAACAGGAAGCATTCATCATACACAGGTCTTCTCTAGTATAAAATGTCAAATTGATTTTTCATATCAATAACAATATATCTTCTAAACGAATTTCTTCAAACTATCATAAATAATTTGGGTTTTTGGATTTTACCCTGATGGTTACAAGTTTAAATATTTGTCAGTACAAGAGAAAAAATGAATGCATCCCAACATCCTAAATTTAAACTTTCTATTACATTAACAGGCAAATTAACTGGTTCTTCATTGATTAATTAAATAAATGTTTACTGACTTCCTACTAAGTGGCAAGCACTCTGCTAAGAGACCAGTATCAAAACCATTCTCTGACAGTTGGATCTGTGTTATTACAGTTTTTCATAATCCCAATTTATACCACCTGCTCAGGCAGGTCCATGTTCTCCGTGACCCCACACGAAAATGTTGGCCTCATTCCAATCATCCTCCTCTCCTCCTCAAGTCTCAGTAGACGGTGTCTTTCCCTCTACTTCTAACACCTGGTACAGTGTCTAGTGTTAGTAAGCCTTCAACAATTGTTTAATATATGTGAATACACAAATAAGTCAGGTGTGTGCCAAACAATTTCTCAAGATTAACTCTACAGTTATAGTTTCCTTCAGGATGGGTATAAAGTATGGCATGCATCTTCTTATAAAGACAGAACACCTTCATTAGCTCCAAACTATATTTAAGGCTAATAGAACTAAATCAACAAATAAGAGTCTCTACTCTCAAAGTGATCACATTCTAGCTGGAAATATTAAACAAAACAGTAACATTAACCCAGCAATATCTGTAGTAGTGCCCTGGAGGTGGGAGTGGTGTGGTGTGGCGGTGGCAGTGTTAGTGGGAGTGGTAACAGTAAGGAAGGCTACACAGACATGACTTGAAGAAATGGAGTCTGACTGACAAGCAGGCAAGAGTAGAGAAAGACAGCTGAGAACCTAGTGCGGAGAGAGGCTCAGCAGTGACCAGCTCATAGGACTAGAAATGTTTCCTGTGTCTAGCATAAGGTACCCCAGAGAGAGAAGTACAGAACCCAGAAAGGTGAGTGGGTGGGTAAATAGGGAAGGATCTTACATCTTAGGTGAAAGAGTACTCAGTGGAAAGAGACTGCACTTTTTAGTCAGCCACCATCAAATAACCTGATTCATCATTTTTTTGATATTGGAACAAGTTAATTAACTTCTTTGTGCCTACTCCATAAATGTGATATAAAAAAGAGATAATGCAACCTACTTTGCAGAGTTGTTGCAAATTAAAAAGGACAAAAACCCCACAGTGTATGCAAAAAGCCTAAAACAGGGCCTAGCACGAAAAAATGAAGGCAGTAGAAACAGCAAGAAAAGAATTTAGGAACTGTGAGAAAAGAGTACTTTGTAACTAAGTATTTGGCCAATACGTGAAGGACAGCAACAGCTACAGATAATTCTTAGATTTTTAGTTTTCATAACCTTGGTAAGTAATACAGGGAAACAGGCTGGTGAATGGCAGCGCAGGGAGAGAGAACAATACAATAAATAGGATGCATGAAAGTGACTTAGGCATAAACCTGGGAGGCAACTGGAAAGTTTGGGTTAAGTTTGTGAGAAAATCTGGAAGGTACAGAGTTGGTAGTGATCAGCAGAGCTGTGAGAAAAAGCAGAGAGAAGATCTATAATGAACAGATAATCCTGAAGAATATCTAGATTTAAGGGACAGAGAAGAATAAGCCTAAAAATTGACATCTTCCTTCAAAAGACACATTTTGGTTAGGTTTTTCCCAAAAGTCATATGTGTTGGTAATAAATCCTTAGGGTTGTATGTCTGTCTCATTGAAGCCTGAAATAACTGTTGATAGGTTCACTATACCCTGTTCAAATTGGGGTAAGAAGGAGACTCAACAGAGAAGGCAGCACAGACAAAGTAGACCGAACTGAGAAACAGCAGAAGACAGCAAACGGCAATAGGAAAGTGGCAATTCCATGAATGTTCATTATCAAATAAGATGGAAAGTTCCTCTTCTGTTAGCAGTGGTCCAAACCTCCCCTGTAACAGAAAAGTAGGACATTTCCCACTTCAGTAATTATTTCTCATCCAAATTAAAAAAAAAAAAAAGACCTCTGATACTCCAACAAATGATTAGATGCCTTGACTTAAAAAAGTCTTTTTGAAATAATTGTAATAAATATGTATGGTGCCAGGTGGGTACTTGAATTATCAGGGGGAACACTTTGTAAAGTATATAAATGTCTAATCACCACGCTGTATACCTGAAACTAATATAAAAATAATACTGAATGACAACTGCCCCCACAAAAAGTCTTTTTGTAGGTAGGCAGTTTATTAATTTAAAAAAATGAGTATATGTTTTATTTCTTTTCTAGTTCTGAAAGTGAAAATATGAAATCATGGTAATTTTAAGAGGGCAGAGATCGCTGGAAAGCAAGGGGCCCCACCCAGGCAGCGGATCCCAAATCTGGCACAGAGGCTCTCCTTATCGTGCCAGAGGAGGCAGGGGGACAGGGAGAGCTGCCAAGGCTGCAGACCAAACACCACGCCTTCTCCCAGGCAGGGAGGAGCCAAGGGAGAAAAAGGCACAGTGCTGAAGGCACACTGCCTAACAAAGGCGCTACAACCAGCTATGCCTACCAAGCAGGAAGGGGCTGCCCGAAGAGACTCCCAGTTAGTAGTCTTGCAGGAGGGGGGGCAAAGGCAAATACTAGCCCTCCTTTGTTGGAAAGCTGGACATTCCCACTGGCTTCTGGATCACATGGGATTCCTGGAGAGAGGATCTTTCAAAAAGGAAACGGGGAGAAGCTGGCTTGCTCTCTGGGCTCGCTCTTGGCTCTTGGCGCTTTGGCTTGGGAGATTTGGTTGCAGGTGTGCTTGGATGCTCTGGGTCTCTGGCCCTTGCCTCCTGCAAGGATGGAGCAGTTGTATGATGGGCGGGCAGATGCTGGGCCCACTAGGGGCTTAGGCCCCACATGACTGGAAGCCCACTCCCTCCTAGAGGCCGAGTCCCACTCTGGGCTATGTGCCTCAATGGGCTCCCGCCTCTGGGTCACTGTGATGCAGTGCAGCATGGCACATAGGTCCTGGACTGCTACATGGAGACAGAGCAGTGCACCCAGATCCTGAAGGAGAGCTGCTGCAAGAAGACAGCGACTCTGAAACCCACGAATGCACATTCCAGAGGGGATGGAGATCTGTTTGCGTGGCCGGCTTAAGCTCCAGAAAGGACAGATGAGGAAATGGGGAACTTCTGGGTACGGTTTTGGCTTGTAACTTTTGGGGGAGCAAGAGAAGTTCTGGGTCTCACGGGAGAGAAGGGCTCAGAGCAGGAGTGCTCTCAGTCCTCCCCCACCCAAACTAGAACCTTGTTAATAACAACTGGTTTCCTTCAATACAAATCTTCAAGTAATGTATCAAGGCAACTAGCGGCTGAATGCCATGGTGTGCGGTTACAGCAACCCAAGATTTTCCTCAAACAGAATTATTTTATAACAAAACAAGTTATGAGTTTTCTTTTTATTCAGAGCCAGCCCCAGGGCATGTTTAAAATTAAATTCCAAATGGAGTTTACAAAGATGGCCTGAAATTCTGCTTTTTTTGCCCAGCACCAAACCTTTTCTATGACAGTTCACATCAATTCAGACACTAGAGCATTTTCTCTCTGGATCAGCTAAGTAAGAATTCATCTGACCAGGACTCCTGTGAACCAGAACATCCTACTTTAGAACAGATTTATCTTCTTTAGAGGTGAGCTGACAATGAACTATTCTCGCAGTATCTAAGCAGGATTTTGATGCAAAGATTTGTTTGCTAAATTCAGTTTTGGTCGTAGGCATTTCGTGAACAGGCAAGAACGGGAAGTAACAACAAATTGTTTCCACCTCATTTAGCTGAGAGGATTCCTTATAGTAAAAGGTCCTCTCCCTATGGCCACTAGAAGATCTCCAAACTCAGATTCAGTAGTATTATGTCCACAATACACAATTATAAAGTTAATATGAAGATACAAGCTCACCAAGTGACTGAAGTTTACACAGAGATCTTAAGTAGAACGGCTGTAAGAACTACAGCTTATCTGCACATAGAACCATGTAGAGGTACAGAAACAGTCAAAGGCTCTGCCAGCAAACCAAACTTCAAAAATGAGTCTGTGCTGAAAAAACAGTCTTTCCAAGCATGACCTTCCTAGTTATTTACAAAATCCTGTGTAGCATAATCTTTGAACCTTAAGTGTTTTAAAATGTCCAATTCAGAGTTTTGAAAACAGGCTTTTGTATTTCATTTTTACAGCTTTATAAATACTGAGAAAATTAAACAAAATAAACATTCTAAATACTACTTCTAAAACTATTAATCACTGTTAGAATATTGCTGTTAGAGGCCACATGGATTTGATAGCCCATTCAAATTTTGTTGCTTGTATTTTATACTCCAGTGAAGGAAATAGTTTAAGCAATTTATTTTAAGAGTGACATATTTTTTAAACATGAATAGTAACTTAAAACAAGGAGTATTTAAAAGTGAACTTAGTTAATCATACTCAGTAAGGGGAACTTTTTTGGTGGAAAAGAATATCGTTACCAAATATTATCAGTCCTGTAGTGTCAGAAGGGTTAAAAGAATTGGAGCATTTTTGTTATTCCTTTTCAACTAAAAAAAAATATCACCACATACTGTTATACCAAGAAAAGTAGCAAATTAAGACACAGTTTAAAAACACAGCTTGTGTTTAATAATCAGTGTGAAGGGTCTATCTGGCTTACTAGATCATCTGAAAATGTACTGACACCTATCAGTTGCTACCTTGCTTTTTAGTTCTCCTTGACCATCTTCTAACAAACCCTGAAGACTGCCCAAAATGAGGATTTAAAAATGGCTCTGACTACTGCTCTTCACTCACACTGCGCTTAGGCCCTCCCACACCTGTAGTCTCCTTGATACTTTTGGTAATTCTGTAAGTTAACTATCATTTTAATGTGGTATGGCTTTTCTTTTGCAATTTTACCAACCCAATATTGTTTTTCACTGGTTTTTTATTTTTAGTTGCTTTTAATAACATTCGGGGGTTAGAGCATGACATTTTCCCTGTGTTAAAATAACATTCAGAAATTTCTTTATCTCATATAACTGTATACAGTCACAGTTCTTGGGACCGACATTCTACTTTATGAATTACAGGGTTTTTTTAAGGTTTTGTTCTTAGAAAATATGAGCAATAAAATGTAGGGTATCTTCTATCAAAGCCTTACTATTTAAATACCACATAACTGATTCTTTACAATTACAGACTGAAGGTTTGTGTCTTCCCAAAATCCATGGGCTTGAAACCCTAATTCCCACTGTGCTGGTGCAGGAGGTGGGGCCTTGGGGAGGGGATCGGGCCATGAGGGCGAGCCCTCGTAAAAGAACCCCCACAGAGCTCGCTCTCTCTTCTTCTACCGTGTGAGGCCACAACATGAAGACGGTAGTTTGCAGCCCAGAAATGGGTTCTCACCAGAACTCAGACCGTGTTAGCACAATGATCTCCGACGTCCAGGCTCCAGAACTGTGAGACGTTTCTGTTGTTTATAAGCATCTAGTCTGTGGAACTTTGTTATAGAAGCCCAACTGACACTTACCAAACTAGATATATATATGCATATTTGTGTGTGTATATTCTTTTTTTACTGCCAAGGTGCTTCGTATTTATATTTAAACACTTTTAACTTGTGATTAGCCCTGCATTTTGATGACCCTCCTCTCAGTGTTGACAAGATGAATGATAAACTGATGCTGCAATTTCTCTGGCTGGATTAGGTTAAGAAACAATAAGAACCAAAGGGTTTCGGTTATGCCCGATCAAAGTGTTCCTTTCATTACTGTGCTCCCAGGACTTGGCTCCAGACACCTGTGTTCTGCATTTTACTTCCTATTTTGTAATACCCTTTCAAAGTCAAACCAGGTCCAGTTGACAGTGCGGCTAGATTTACATCCCAAAGAAAACCCCAGTGAATTGCATTCGGATGAATCTCAGCCCGTCAGCTCACTTCTTCAGAAGCACATATGCATGTCAAGCCTCCAATTGCCAAAAATAGGTTCATAAAGCATACCTGGGTTCATTTTGTTAAATCAGGTTATTAGCTACTTGAAAAAACACAAATTTTCTCACTTTAAATATGAAAAAACAGGGACCACTGTAAAGACCAGTGGAGTAATACATGAGGCTTATATAATACTGTAAAGCAAAAAAGGTGCATTTAATAGCCTTAATATACTGATTTGCAAGGCATTAAGTCTTGCAAAAGAAGAAAAAAATTTCAAAGAACATATTTTAGTAAAAAACATTTTTAGTTTAGAACAAGCACTCTGATTAATCAACTAACAAGGCTGCAGTTACAATCTGTAAGCAAGCAGTTACCAAATCCCGGGAGTAGAAAAGCAGAACTTAATGGAGAGGAATACACACACACACACAAAATAAAAACCTAACTAAATTGCCTCACAAATTACACTGAAGGCTCACAATTTCAATTCACAGTCCTTTCATGATCATAAAAAATACTTTCATTAAAATGATTCCGAAGAGTAAGATATTTTTCTACTTTAATATATACTTTCAAGTATGTTAAAATTAGATTTATAAAGAAAGAAGTATTGAAATAAGTATTAAAACATTTAAATATGTGCTTAAACAGCCTTCAAATAATTTCCACTAACAGAGTTCTCATAAGACCAATACTTTGTACATGGCATGAAATATCGTGAAAACACTGAGTTAGCCAAAAAGTTCATTTAGTTTTTTCTGCTTGATGGCTCTAGTAGTGCTTAGTTGTCTTTAACTTCATTCGAAACAATTCTGTTAGATTGTATTGTGACAGCTGTCATATCAGCATGCATTTTAGAAAACTTAATCAAAATTGGTGGATTTTGTGCAACCATTTTAATATTGAAGACGGAAGATGACAGACAACATTTTCAGTGTGTTAAGCTTTATTATTTCAAGAAAGGTAAAAATGCAACTGAAATGCAAAAAAAGCTTTGCACAGTGTATGGAGAAGGTGCTATGACTAAAAGAACATGTCAAAAGTGGTTTGAAAAGTTTCTTGGTACTATTGACATCTTGGCCAAATACTCCTTTGCTGTGGGGCTATCTTACGTATGGGAAGATGTTTAGCAGCACCCCTGGCCTCTACCCACGAGAAGCCAAGAGTGGGAGATAACTGACATACTCAAAATATTCCAATCAGTAAAATCATTGGTGAAAATGAAAAATGTGTCTTTTACAGAAAAAACTAAATGGACTTTGTGACCAACTTAATATGTTCTGTGTATTATGTACAGCTGGTCCCAAGCTGTAACAGTGAGGCATCTCAACTCCAGAAGCTCCCCATTTTGGGCTGACATCATTCTTCCAAAATTCTTCCAAAGATAAGAAAGGGCATAAAGGCCCTAAGCAGTAACTGTCTAGATTTCCAAGAGGGCCCGAGAGAGAGAACTATGAAATAATCCATATCTAACAAACAGAGGTTTAAAAATAAAAATGTATTTAGGTACAAGATAACTCCTATTCAAATATGGGTTTGGGACACATGATTTAATAGAAAGGATGAAAACACAGGCAGATTTGTCAAAATTATGCTCAAAATGAATTAAAAAGAATGGTGCAGCCAACATCACTAAGTGTGATCAAAGATAACAGGAAGAAACATATTTCAAGTAAGGCATGACAGGGTGCACTGAATAAAATATCAATACTGCATTTAATTTGAAGAAAGACCCAAAACAGTGAGGGACCTGAATAAAGGAAAAAGGGGTTCATTCCACATTCAACAAATAGTTATTGAGCATAATTCCCAAATTATAACTGTGTGAAAAAATGGCAAAGTCTCAGGCTCTCATGCCTGAGAGCTCTACATTACAGTGTGGACATCCTCCTCCCAACAAAACAGAACACACGAGTAAGAAAAATACATATTTTTTAAATCTGAAGGTAGGTAACACAGTACAATAGAAAGAATATGGAGTCAGACAACCTAAGTTCAAATCCTAATTTGATCATCACCTCAGTCTCAGTTTCCTCATCTGTAAAATACAGATGAAAATGATCACATAATTATGAGAATCAAATAAGATAATAAATATAAAAGCATTCTTTAAACTGTGTTTAAGAAAAGGGTTCAGCCCTGGCTGGTGTGGCTCAGTGGGTTGAGTGCTGGCCTGTGAACCAAAGGGTCGCCAGTTCAATTCCAAGTCAGGGCACGTGCCTGGGTTGCAAGCCAGGTCCCCAGTTGGAGGCATGTGAGAGGTAACCCATCAATATATCTCTCATACATCAATGTTTCTCTCTCTCTCTCTCTTTCTCCCTCTTCTTCCTCTAAATAAATAAGATCTTAAAAAGAACAAAAAGAGTTCAAATTTCTTCTACACAACTCCAAAGAATAAAACAAGGTTTCACCAAAAGGTAGTAGGCACAGTATACAGATTCAAACTCCATAAAATTAAGGGTATATCAAAGATAAAATGGGCTATCCCATACAAACTTATTGGCCTCTTAACAAAAATCAAGAAAAACATAGCAAGTTGGCATACCATATCTACAATAATACCACATCTACATAAATTCTAAGATTTTTCTCTTGCCCTTTCTGGAAAAATAAAAAATTACTATATAATATTAAATATTATATAATATTTAGTTTTCTAAATACCAGATTAAGTTTTCTGTATGCATGATGCAAATGAATGATGATGTTATATCTGAATCAATCTGTCCAAGTCCCAGTATTCCCATCATAGGTTTGGTATTTGAATTAAATAAGATAGTATAACTCCCTAGCACAAAGCAACTTCAAAAATGTCCCCTTTACTTTGCTACTTATAAACTCTGGCCATATATACTCGATTGTCATTATTTGCTATTCATAGAGTAAGTATATCTGATTAAATAGGAAGGAAATATTGTTTACCACAGTATACTATTTTTAAAGGCAAATAATCACTAGCATATTCAAAAAGATTCTGTTCAGGAAAATTAAGTTCTACAACTTTATATGAAAACCATGTATTGATATTTTTAAAAAAGAAAAAGAACTGGGAAATACAGTATTAGTAACCTTGTATTCATTCCTCCATTTATTAAAAAATATAGTACTGACCACCGATCATGTGCTAATCATTCGTAATTAAAGGTTTTTTTTGTCACTAAAGGATATTAACTGGGTATATTCCATAGAATGCAAATAAATATCTCACCTGGATTCTGGCTATAAAAAGGTCCTCCATTCATCTGGTTCTGAAGGCTTGTTTGTGAAGTTATGGAAGGAGGGCGTCTATAGGGCAATGAGCCTCCTACTGTTGGGGGAGTGTGGCGAGAGGCAGGTCTATTCATGCTGTAGAACTGAACAGGATGACCTAGAAGAAGAAAAGAACATAAATTTGCCATTAAAAAAATTATCTCAGCCCTGGCTGGTGTAGCTCAGTGGATTGAGCACGGGCCTGCGAACCAAAGGATCCCAGTTCGATTCCCAGTCAGGCACATGCCTGGGTTACAGGTCAGTTCCCCAGTAGGGGACACACTAGAGGCAACCATACATTGATATTTCTCTCCCTCCCTTCCCCTCTAAAGACAAATAAATAAAACAAAATTTAAAAAAAAGAAAATTATCTGACAATAAAATACTTTGGGTACAAAGCCTGAATCTTAATAAGATTATGAAAAATAACAATGTTAGCTAATTAAATTAGTTATTTGGCAAAACATGTTGCAAGGTGACAATTATTGCTCAGCAGACATTACATTCAAGTACAAAAGCAGGAAAAGAGATTCATGATTAGGTCTGGAAAAGCTACATCTAAATAGACTATTAATTAATATTAAGATTTTAGTAACTTAATAATTTGATAGGCTTTCCAAATCATCACAATTACCGGGGACTCACTTCCCCAGCTCCACCCCCCAAGTCCACTAAACACTAAAAATAAACTAAACAAGTAAGAATGACATTTGGGAGAGTAAAAGAAAAAGTGTTTGATAAACAATCTTATTCCAAATTAATACTAATAATAGTAAACTTAAGGTAGCAAAGCAATTAAAAAATATTTCCAGTGAAAGGTCAAATGAGATAAATCAAACATATCTTTATTGGATCAAAGATATCCATCTCTAAAACCAGGTTATTTTGTCTTAAAATAGAGCTCAAGAAATTTACAATTATGAAAAAAAGCCAAGACACAAAAAGTGAATCAAAATATATATTATTTGTAATATCATCCCTGAATCTGTACACATTCATCAGCCATTTCACTGTGTTTTGATCTCTGGGAGTACTTCAATAACTAATGCCAACTGAAGACACTATTTTTTAACTACCCAATTCTTAAATTTTATCTTAATTCCACTCCCACTCAAAATCATTCAACGGAGGGCCTACTGTTACAATCAGAGAGACAAGCACTAGGCAGGGGTGTCCAACCTTTTGGTGTCTCCGGGACACACATTAAATATACTGCAATATATAATCACAAAAAAAATCTCACCATGTTTTAAGTAATTTATGGTTTTGTGTTGGACCACATTCACAGCCATCATGGGCTACATGTGGTCCACAGGCTACAAGTTGGACATCCCTGCAAGAGCATCCGAGAGAGCACTCCAGCAGGCAAGGCAGGAAGAGAGGGAAGGGGAGGGGAGGGAGAGAAGGAGTAAAGAAAAGTATCAGGGGAAAGGGAGGGGATTATAGGAACAAGTATAAAAGACACATGGACAAAAACTAAGGGGGGTGGAAAGGGGAGGGAGGTGGGGAGCACTGGGGGGTGGTCTGGGATGGGAGTAAAAGGCAGAAAACTGTACTGAAAAACAATTAAAATAAAAAAAATTTAAAAAAAAGAAAAGTATCAGGGGAAGAAAAGAGGAGGGAAGGAGGAAGGATAAGGTGACAAGAAGGAAGGAAAAGGAAATGAGAAAGGGCAAAAGAGGAAGGAAGGAAAGGTGAGAGGAGGAAAAAAAGAAAAGAACTTTTAACATTTTTCACGTTATTCATGATTGTAAAACCATGATTGTAAAACCATGACTAAAATTGGTCTTCAGGAACTTCATAAACTTATCAGACCTTGACTCATACAAAGATTATAAAAGCACTCAAGAATCACCATACCACTTTATCTTCTTGCATATGACAATATCAAAACTTAAAAATCAATTCTGTTATATAGAAATCTTAAATATTAGAGCTTATATATAAAATCCACTGTCAAGACATTGTAATCACGGTTGAAAATGTAAAAACAGTGCTGGCCAAGACAGAGGCGAAGATAGATACACTTCGCTTCCTCACACAATCAAAAGAAGTATAACAACCAATTTAAAAACAAAAAACAACCCAAACTGCCAGAAAATCGCACTGTATGGAAGTCCAACAACCAAAGAGTTAAAGAAGAAACATTCATCCAAACTGGTAGAAGGAGAGGAGACGGCAGGTGGGGCAGAGAAGACATGCAGCAAGGCAGTGGCTGGAGGACCGGGTGGAAAAGGTGGAGGCGGGCAGACCAGGCAGTCTCACATTCACATGTGGATAAACTGGGAAGAACAACTGGAGAGTGAGACAGACCTCGCAATCCAGGGTTCCAGCACCAGGAATAAAACCTCAAAATCTCAGGCTATAAAAATCTATGGGGGTAGTGGTGGCGAAAGAAACTCCCAGTCTCACAGGAGAGTCTGTTGGAGGGGCTCACTGTGTCCAAGAACGTACACAAGCCCACTGATCAGCAACAGGGCAGCACCTGGAAGGGTGCTGCTTCCTACAACAAACTCAGTGTGGGAAGCAGGGGAAGTAACTGAAAGCAGGGCGAGAGCCAAGCAAGCAGCATTGTTCCCTCTTTGAACCCTTCCCACATGCAGTGCCCCAACCCAGCAAAGTAGGTGCCCCACCCTGAAGAATACTTAGGCTCCACCCCTTACTATGTAACAGGTGTGCCAAGACAAAGAAATATGACCCAAATGAAAGAACAGAGCAAAACTGAAGAAAAAGAATTAAGTGACAAGGAAACAGCCAACCTATCAGACATACAGTTCAAAACACTGGTAATCAAAATACTCACAGAAATGACTGAATTTGGTCACCAAACAAAGGAAGAAATAAAGGCTATACAAAGTGAAATAAAAGAAAATATACAGGGAATCAACAGTGAAGGGAAGGAAACTAGGACTCAAATCAACGATTTGGAGCAGATGGAAGAAATAAACATTCAACCAGAACAGAATGAAGAAACAAAAATTCAAAAACATGAGGAGAGGTTTAGGAACCTCAGGGACAACTTTAAATGTTCCAACATGCAAATCATAGGGGTGCCTGAAGGAGAAGAGGAAGAGCAAGAAATTGAAAACTAATTTGAAAAAATAATGCAGGAAAACTTCCCCAATCTGGCAAAGGAAATTGACATCCAAGTCCAGGAAGCACAGAGAGTCCCAAAGAAATTGGACCCAAGGAGGAACACATCAAGGCACATCATAAAAGGAAAAGAAGAGAGTTCCCATAAGACTATCAGCTGATTTCTCAAAAGAAACACTGCAGGCAAGAAGGGGCTGGAAAGAAGTATTTCAAGTCATGAAAGGCAAGACCTACATCCAAGATTACTCTATCCAGCAAAACTCTCACTTAGAATGGAAGGGCAGATAAAGTGCTTCACTGATAAGGTCATGTTAAAGGAATTCATAATAACCAAGCCCTTATTATATAAAATGTTAAAAGGACTTATCTAAGAAAAAGAAGATCAAAACTATGAACAGTAAAATGACAACAAACTCACAACTGTCGATGACTGAACCTAAAAAAACAAACAAACAAAAAAACCTAAGCAAACAACTAGAACAGGAACAGAATCACAGAAGTGGAGATCACATGGAGGGTTATCAGCGGGGAGCGGGGAGAGAGAGAATGGAGGAAAAGGTACAGGGAATAAGAAGCATAATTGGTAGGTACAAAATAGATAAGGGCAGGTTAAGAATAGTATAGGAAATGGAGAAGCCAAAGAACTTACACATATTACCCATGGACCCTAAGTTGGGGGGAATGCTGGAGGGAATGGGGGTACTAGGGAGAGAGTGATAAAGGGGAGGAAAAATGGGATAATTGAAATAGTATAATAAAATATGCTTAAAATATAAAAACACAAACTATCATTTAAAAGGTATATCTTATCATTTAAATCACCACATCCAGCCCTAGCTGGTGTGGCTCAGTTGATTACAGCATCATCCCATAGACCAAGGGGTCACAGGTTCTATTCCTGGTCAGAGCACATGCCTAGGTTTCAGGTTGGTGCTTGGCCAGAGCACATGCAGGAGGCAACCTATCAATGTTTCTCACATCCACGTTGCTCTTCCTCTCTCTCTCCCTCCCCTCCCCACTCTCTAAAACCAATAAACGTGTGCTCAGGTGAGGATTTAAAAAAAAAGATAAATCACCAAATACAAATAAATTACTGGTATTTTAGTAATAAATTAAATTTGTTTTAACAATTTTTTAACAAAGTTAACAAATTAACAATCCGAGGATCATCAAGTTAAAAACATCTAATAATTAACAGCATTGTGAATTTTATATAGTTAGATCCAGTCTAAAATCTCACATGTAAGTCCTCAAGTGATTCAGACACTATATAAAAGAGACAAAGAGACTATTCTTATCATTAATAACGCATTTACTTTGCATTTGGTTGAAAACCAAAACAAAAATAGTTTCACTATCACAGATCTAATTGTAAAACCTAAAATAAATAACTTCTAGAAGAAAACAGGACAAAATCTTTATGACCATATGCAAAACAAAGAGCTTGTAAATATGACACCAAAAGTACAATCCACAAAAGAAATAAAATCAATGAACTATCCAAATTTTGAAATGAAAACTGCAGCTTACACGAAAGTCTGCATACAGATGTTTATGGTAGTTTAGTCATAACCACCCCATACAGGAAATAATCCAAATGTCCCACCCCTGGGAAAGTGATAAACAAACAGAACGTGTACATCCATACAGAACACTACTCAGTAATAATAAAAAGGAACAGAATAATGAAACATGCAACAACACAGATAAATATCCAATGCATCATGCCAAAAGCCAGACCCAAAAGGCTATATACCATATCCCTCCATTTGCATGATAGTCTCACAAAGGCAAAACTTGAAAGACTAAAACCGGATCACGCAGTTGCCAGGGACTAGGAGTGAAAGGAAGGACTGCCTACAAAGGAAGCTTGGAGGCAGTTAGGGGATGCTAAGACTGTTACACATCTTGACTGTAGCTGTCATGACATCACTGTATAAAATTCAAAACTCAAAGCAATACATATTAAAAAGGGTAAATTTTACTGTACGTAAATTATACCCTAATTTAAAAAAATACACGGTGATTCAAAGACAATGTATAAAAAAGATTATGTCCATGTAAATTGTTACTGAGGCATTCACTGACTTGCTTTTTGTTTAAAAAAACTAACTATAATTATCCACTCATACAATAAATGTTTATTCAGTGTTTATGAACCAGCACTTGTTATTAAATTATAAAAATGCTGACTCGCACATGGGGGTGGATTTGTCCTTTGTGGACTTACAATGATTTCAAGATGTATTCTTCACTGACGCAGGAGCATAGCAAAATTCCTTTATTTAACTAGTCTGGCCAAACAGAGCTGCATGGAGATCAAAGAACAGCCCATGTTTACATTTGCCCACTGTAGAAAGCTCTTCTCAAAAACTGCTTTTATGCAAGCTATCCCACAAAACACCATCCAAAATCCTATTAAGTAAAAAAAAATGTCTTTTAATACATTTAGACATCTGGTTATAGCAGCAGTGCTGAATACAAATTCTGTGAAGTATTTGGGAAGCTACATATGTGTGTCCAAACATATGTGTTTTTATAATAGATAACTTATTTACTAACCAGCATCACTATTACCTTTGCAAGTATATTTTGTGGCAATTGAGCCCTTTTCTCCTTCCCCATCAAAAAAACAGGTTTTAGCCTATAATTTCAGTCAACCTTAAATAACAAGTAAATCTGAAATTCTTTAAAAGTCCATTGTCTATGTGTTTCCAATGCTGCTACAGCAAACAACAGGTTCCGTTAAAATAAACTTATAGAGACTTTTAAACAGCTATATCAAATATTTTCTATAAAATATACCTTAGAATTAGTCATAGACTTGACTTTTCATTAATAACCTGTAACAAACATTTCTAATGAAATTTTCAAAACTGTATAAAGACAGTCCACATTAAATTCACAAACCTCTAGTAAATGAAATTCAAGCGACAAAAAATGTATATCTGTGCTGCTCTACTGGAAAAATGTATGAGAAACTTTACCCTGATTTCCTCTGAATATTTTATTTTGGTCACATGCCATTTTCCAGTTAGTAAATTATTCTTCATATTTATATATACATTTATACACACACACACACACACACACACAAAGCACAAATAAACAAAAATCATAAAGCCAGAGCTCCAGGTAATAGAAGAGCCAGATGACTGGATTTTGCCTGCCAAGGAATAAGCCAATACTCACCTGTAGGGGGAGTGGAAGAAACAACAGGGGGAGTTGGAGAAGTGAAGCCATCAGCAAGGGTCTGGGCACCCCCAGCAGCTGCTTCGGGGGCAGTGGAGGAAGGGACAGTGGCAGGAACTAGAGGGGCAGGGGCAGATGCAGAAGTAGCAGGAAGGGGAGGAGTACCAGCAGAGCCAGCAGGGGCTGAGGGGAAAGAGGAGTGAGAAGCGGCATTAACGAGGCAATCCCAGTAGGCAGGACTAGAAAAGGCATTAGAGAAGTTAATGTTAGGTATGCAGTGCTCAACACTAACCAAAGAATAGAAGAGAGTGGTAAAAAGCAAAAAAGAATAAAGCTTATGTTAAGGGATTATTCGGTGTGCAGCAAGTAATTCAAGATGCCAGGGTAATTTAGAGATTTTTTAATTCACTAAAAACAAGCACTCTTTTTCATCTGAAAGCCACTATTCTGTAAGAAAATTGCTCCCTTTATATTATAATCTTTAGCATCACATTTTGTAAATAATATACAAAAGTAGGCCTTTGCCGGGCACTCAGTCGGTTAGAGCGTTGCCCCGATATGCCAAGATTGCAGGGTCAATCCCCAGTCATACAAGAATCAACCAATTAATGCATAAATAAGTGGAACAACAAATTGATGTTTCTCCCTCTCTAATTAGTTAATTAATTAATTACAAAACTAAACACTGAGAAACAATATCATTCCATTCTGAATTACACAAATCAGAAAATAAGCATTTATGTTCCAGCCATAAATATCTTACTAGGTAAAAAAATACGTTCAGCAAAACACAAATCTCTTTTCAATGATTTTTGAAGAGATATTATCTATTTATTAGAATAAACAAATTAAATATGTAATATTCTATCCCCTTGTCTTTTGTGTCCTGCTTTTAAAACTAAATTTTAACTTTGGTATCCTCAGATTAAATAAGTACATTTTTCTGTGTCAGAGAGAAGCAGGTAGCATTTCAGAGACTATTAAGCTCTGACAGTCCACTAAACTGAACAGTCAGAACTACTATAACACTGTATTTTAACACATTTAAACATTTAACACGTTCGTCCAATCCTTTGTTATCCATATGGTTTTCACACTGAGTGCCCTCTCTGTCCCAAGGCATGCACTGTCATGCTGCCAGCTGGAATTAAACATATCGCATAACAGTGTGGTACCTGTAACCTCGAAGCATCGACTGAGCAACAGCACCGAAAACATAAACCATATTACAGGGAAGCGTGTGAGCATAAACTTACAAATCAGTTGGTTAAAAATCACAAATGCATAATAAAGATTTCCCAACATACAAGGAGTCCTAAAGGAAAATAAATCCTGATTATGAAGAAAGCCCACTGTAATTAAATCAGAAACTGAATTCAAATTCAGAAAGGACAAGTGAAGGTGAAGCACCATTCATGTGTTACCTGGAAAGACACTGGGAGGAGAGGGAGTAGGAACAGCAATGGGAACTCCTACGCTCCCACTTCCACTGTTCTCACGACTGCTGCTCCGACTACTTGGGTGGCTTCCTCCACTACTCCCACTGCTGCTAAAGAAATAGGAACCACCAAACATGAGTATCATATACAGTAAGATCTCCAGCATTCCCCAACATTTTCCAAAATGAATATAGCTACGATAAAGATAATTCAAGCCATCTACTTCAAATATGAATTTATTAGTAGGGAGAAAAGCTGACTTCAAGAAACTTGTTCTGACTACCTTTTAATAAGCCTATATTAAAGAAATTAAGGAAGAAGAAAAAAATTGATGAACATAAATGATAAATGATGGGCTCAACACATACAAATAATACTTTACTTCAGTTTAATACCTGTCTGAAGAAACTCCTTTTATGATAAAACACAGTTTTCCTGAACAGATTATTTAATTTTATTTATAATATCCTGATATACTATCCCATATCAATGTTTTATTGTATATAGTTTTTCATCTGTAAAGTTCCACCAAAAAACAACTTGAAATTTCCCATATCTGGTCCATAATTTTTTAAGGTCAACTATAACTATTAATTTTGTAGAGAAGTTTGTATTTGAACATGTCTTTCCCCCCCAATTTCCTGACTGCTCAAAGCTGCATCAGAACAGGAGGAGAGAGAGGTGGAATCAGATGAGGTTTGGGAGAGCAGAGTGAGGAAAAGAACTTAGTGCTTGGAAAATGAGAGAGATCTTCTGAACTGAAGGTATCTGAACAAATTATGGTACTATGACCATCACATTGTGCGCTGAGGCAGAGAAAATACCTGTAAGTTCGATTTCTTTGATTCACAGAAGCTGTCCTCACAGGGCTCTGCTGCGAGGGAGCCGTGTTACGGGTTGGGCTAGGTACGTAATCATTTGGTACCACTGGAGGACGCACTGGCTCCAGTGTGCGATAGGGGGAGTGCCGCCTACGAAAAGAAGAGCGTATGTATGGTGTGGTTAGCAAGTTTCGGCACGACCAATTCAAAGAGTTGCCAGCAGTGAAACACGATTTGTACTCCGAGATACAAAGATGTGTTTTTACATAACCCAGCTACCAATTTCAGTCTTTGCTTAAGTATCACTTCTCTGTCATTAGGGTTTTGATGAGTAATTTTTTTAGTGTCCAACCTTGTTTCCCTGTGCTAATGCAATTTTGTCCGTTCATTCTCATTGAGCATAAAGATTCTCCCACCAGGTAAGCCAATGTTTCCCAGACTCTTCTTCTTCTTCTTTTTTTTTGTTGAGTTCAAGTTACTTTAGTACCATGTCCAAGTCTCCCAACTGCATTCCATGAATGCACTAATTATCTTCCTCACCCCTCTCTCCCTAACCAAAGATACTCAAAGACAGGGTCCACAACCCCTACACTGATGATCATAGCAATTAAAACCCTGTAATTCCTTTTCTATATACTAAATACATAGAAATCAAACTACATCCACACACTAAAATAATTTAATCTTATCTTCCATGCTCACCTTACTTCCTCCTTTAACTTTCACCTTGATCTCTCTTGCCTTTTACCCTCCCTCAGAGTTCAACATTTAAAAGGAAAATAAGACAAAGACCACCTAAGTCTTTCTAAATAAGGTTTTATTAACATATTTCTCCTTTTTCCTTCAAATTTCCTTTTAAAGAGAACTGAGAAGAGTAAGAAAGGAAATATGGTTTCCAAATTCTTTTTTTTGTGTTAACATTTAAATAATTTTAAATTTTTATTTATTTTTCAATTAGTTTACATTCGATGTTATTTTGTATTAGTTTCAGGTGTACAACACATGGTTTCCAAATTCTTTATGACAGTAATAAACACTCAACTGACATTTTGTAGATGAGCTTCTGGTTTTTAAAAGAATAAAAATTGGGATCTCAAAATGTGAAAATTAAAAAGCTTTCTTTTCCTGAAATGATACTGTTCACTTAACTTCAAATTTCTCAGTAACTCACTCTATCAAAGCTTCCAAAGTTTCTTTAAATACTGCTCTGCTGGGTTATTCAAATTATGGTTCACCAATTTTGGGTGAGATCACTTTGCATCCACTCTACTACCCTCAAAATCTCCTTGCATAAATACAAACATACATTAATAATTACAAATAGCCCTGGCTGGTGTGGCTCAGTGGATTGAGCACTGGCCTACAAATGGAAGGGTCACTGGTTCCATCCTCAGTCACGGCACAGGCCTAGGTTACGGTCTGGGTTCCCAGTGAGGGGTGTACAAGAGGCAAACGATCATGTATCTCTTTGCACACTGATGGTTCTCTCCCTTTCTTCCTTTCTTTCCTCTCTCTAAGAGTAAATAAATAAAATCTTTAAAAATAACTAAATGAATGAATGAATAAATAAATAAGGGGCACTAGATGAGGCACTGGGCAAAGGAAGAAGGAATGACAGAACTCTGCATTCAAAATACTAAAAAGAAGTTTGGGCATCTCTGAAATTATGATGTAAATATTAAAAAACCATAAAATAGAAACCAATTTCTAAACATCTGCTTTCCAGACAATTCTTTCCAGACAACAAAAATGGTCTGTTTCAATGTTCTGTTTCAAGCCAAGAGAAAACCCTTTGCTGACTGAGAACTATACAGTGAGGAAAATGATAAATATAAGGTAAAAAACAAGCAGTAACAAAACATGGTGGCTAGGCAGAGACTGCAAAAAAGGCCAGGCTATGACCATCAACCAGCATGTGGTGTTCAGAGACTCTGAGGACCCTACAAAACCCTTGCTACTACACAAGGAAAACAAATATTGGTATATGAGGAAATCTTCAAAATTTGAGAGTAACAGAAAGTTTTATTTTATTAGAAACTACAGTGGGTTAGCTTGCTAACAACCCTGATTTAAAACCTAAGAATCCATTAGGTACGGCACATGATAAAATTATAGATGTTTACAGGAAAATAAGGCAAATTCCTCCTCTTAATCTGACACTCTACTCTTACTGCTGCAAAATTATACCCTACCATGTCATCTGCATTCTACCCTATAGCTTAAATTTTATTGGATTTACTATATTCATTCCTCTCTAACCAGAAATTTTTTTGTCCACCCCAAATAAAATCCTATTCCTGGCTGGAATTCATTTTTATTCTTTTGTTTCCCACTGTCTTTATTATACATCCTCTTCCAATATTATCCTCCTTTTTACCCTACTCATCTTTGTCTTGTTCTGATCCACAGCACTTTATTAGGTTTTTTTGTGTTTTTCATTTATGTATGATTTTCTTTTCTTTCTTTCTTTTTTTTTTTGGTGAGGGGGCCAAAAACAAGTTTGTCAATTAGAAATTTCTAAGCATAAATCATAAAGCCAATGGTTGTCACAGCATTTTGTCTTTGTTTTATGCATTTTTTAAAAAATCCAATTCATGGTAGTGACTCTGAAAAGTTGACAGATGATAGATATTACCCCCTTTTACAGATGAAAAAACTGAACTGCTAAGAGGCTGACTACCTAAGACCATAGAGCCGGAGCAGAGCTGGACCACAATCTGGCCATCTGGCTTCTGGGGTACATTATGCCCATCTGATCACAAATCTCCACGATCAACCCAGTTTTTATACAATGATGCTACAGAAGAAAAAGCAATCTTCTCTATTAATTGACCATTTCTGCCAAAAGTCAAATCCAGAGCCCACTTCTGTAGATTCAAATTAAAGCTCATATTTTCTTAAAGTGAGATTACCAAATTTTGTAATTTACACAATGCTCTTCAGAGGAAGTCTAAATAATAGCCAACTATAATACAAAAGACTAAAACTTTTATGAAAATAAGAATTAAGAGTGCAATTTATAGGAAATCATGAACTTGGACTAGTATTTTATCTTAAATGTAAAGCTCATTAGAAAAATAATTTATAAACAAAATCTTTTTAAAGTATAAAAATGGTTTCCAGGAAAAAGGAAAATTACACACAAAAAGATAATCCTAGGAAGAAAATGGTCTCTTTTCAGATATTAAAAAATAATTTAACTATAAGTAGTGTTTAGTTTTCAACAACACTACATGAAATGGTTTCCAGTTATCACTTAGTTATATACTCACCCAAGGGTCCCTTTCCCTGACATAGGGGGACTGGGGGGTTTCTGAGTTGGAGGTGTTGTACGCGGCAGCCCACCCATCTTCATATTCTGGGTACTCACCTAAAAAATTTTTAAGGAAAACTCAACTTGTATGCAGTGAAACAAAGTGCCACGTTGGAGAAATAACACTGTGCTATTTAACAAAGAAGGGGAAGGTTTAAATAGGAAAAAAATTAGAGGCCATGCATTTCATATGCAGTATCTACTCTATATTACTCTACAGTTGTACTCAAAGGACTCTTCCTAACATGAAATTTTCAAATAATTATAAACTTGAATGCAAAGTCTTTATTTGCCATTAGGCCATCACACCAACAGATCACTGGTTGGACTATTTGATACTACATTCAATTGAAATTAAATAGGATAACTATAAACACCTTAAATAATAAACTTAACCAGACTCAATGATGCTCTTAGGCAAGTTCTTGTCTTTTTAGATAGTAAGTATATCATACAAAACAAAATACATGCTTCTCAAATAAAATAAGCAATATGGCGTTGCTCCATTGTAACTAGAGAATACAAAATAAAGTTAAATTGCATGATATACCTATAAAATTTTAGTGTTTTAAATAGCGGATCAGCCTTATAACTCAGATTTCTTTCATGTTCTCGGATGAAGGAATCACCTACCTGTAAACTGCCAGAAGTTAAGTTCTGTTCCTAAACATCTGCACTGGAAGATTAGGGCTGAGCTATCCGAGCTATCCCATTCACCTGTGAACAGTACAGGGACCACAGGCAATGTCCTAGTTCCAATGGGAATTAAACCCATTCTGGCCCAAAATGAAGATTCATTCAATCACAGGAAAGATGTAAGCAACATAGTCCTGAATCAGAGCTGGGCCTTACTCCTCACTACTCTAACCCCAACTGAAAGTGCCAATGTAGAAAAGTTGGGAGACAAGGGAACAATGGATGCCACAAAAGAAGTATGTCAGCACTGATGCGGAAAGCCCTAAAAATCTGGATATTTTTAAAGGAGCTATGAGAAGTCATTCACAAATACAATTCAAATGCAATCTCAAATTGTTTGAGATTACCAATGGGTTAGAGTTAATGTTCACCATATAGGTTTATACCTGAGTGTATTTTCAGCCCCTCATATTTTGGAGTGTCAAACACTTCGAAAAAGGGTCTTAACTTTTGTAATTAGAATGTCTACAGTATTCAAATTATACTTGTAAAATAAAATTTCAAGATATTACACCAATGAAACAGAATACATTTCTATATGTAATTTCAAAAATAAAATTTCAAAATAACAAATCATAATTGTATACAGAATGCTGAGGCTATCAAAATTAAATAATTTTTTTAATCCTAAAATATTACTTGTCATCTAAATAGGTAAGAAATAATGATATTAAGAAACAAACTCTTCAAATGAACAGCCCAGTGAGCAAGTTGTGTGTGATGATAAATCAATCTTTAATGACAAATGATACCTTTGAAATGTCAGTATTTTTAAAGCAAAGCATTTATCAGTAACCCTTTTGTTGTTGCTTTTTAACAACAAATATAAAACAAACTGGTTATCAAGTAAGAATAAAGATTAACTTATCCTTGCACTCCCCCTCATTAATAAGCAGAGGGGTATACTAATCATATCTTAAAATGAAAATGTCAAAAGATTTTTTAAAAAATCAATCCACATTTGGGAAAAATTTTAGGAGTAATATGACAAATAACCAATAGCTTTTAAAATGATAAATTTTAATTTATGACACCAGAAATTTTTTAAATTAGTAACCAAAGTCCTTTAAGCTCAACTTTAAACAACATAAATCCCAAGGTTACTTCAAGTGATGAGGGAAAAGTAGGTGAACCAAACACTAAACTACATCAATTTGCTATAAAGGAAGGAAGAGGATCAGGAATAGAAAAAAGTAGAAGAGAATTTTATTCTATACATGGAATAGCTAAAATACTTGAAAACAGCTTTCCAATTCTGATTTAAGGTTTTGGTATGTAAGGTGTTTTTGTTTAAATTGCAGTATCTTCTATAAGTCTTTTAATCTAGCCCTCAAAATATAAAGTACACAACTTATAAATTAAAATATGGTGGACATTTCTAAAATATGCTGCATTTCATATCTGTAGAATCATCATCTGACTGTGTTTGTTTGGTTAATGAGGTCTGGATGAGTAACTTAAATCACTGAAGAAACCAGAGTCCCTATCGAATGTTGAAAAAAATCTGTAATTATACTTCATGAATACTGTGCTACCTTTATATTAAGCAAAGAGAGTTTTTCACTATTTCTTAAATAGCTTTCCTTTGTGTACACTGCTTCTATGTTAAGTAAAATAATAAATATGCTACACAGAATATAACCTGCCATCTAGTTTGAGGAAAAGGGAAGAGAACACGAATAATTTCCAAATAAAATTAAATTTTTTTTATCAGAGGTGGGATTTGTATTAAAATCAAAGTTAAGAAACTATATTTTAATTCTAAAATATTTTTATAAAAATATTTCCTGGATAGTCATCATGGTTCTAAAAACTATTTTGAGGAAAATTTATAGAGGAAAATAATATTTCCTGACAAGTAAGTAGCAAAACACACAACTAAATTCTGTGAATGGTGAAGAGGAGCAGAGAGGAATGGAGAGGGAGAAGAAGGCGGGAGGAGAGAGGGAGGGAGGAAGAAAGAATGAGAGGGAATGAGAACACATGCACCATAAACACAGAAGAAAGAAAACAAAATAATTCTGCATCTAGTTCACAACAGCAATTCCACATGAAACTTAAAAAATTGCAAACATAAGCAGAACTATCTATCTGGCACTTAAATGTGTAGTTAATGGTCCTGAATCATGAGTGCAAGTGCCCATTACAATCTTCACAGTTTTATTTGGGAATTGGACGAATGAAACTTTGGTGGCTGACTGCAACAATAATTTAATTATGTGGGTATTTTTTGATTCCATAAAGGGGAAAGTCATCACTAAGAGCTAAGTAAAGCAGGTTTAGACACAAGGAAAGAGGAATGGTAAGATAGGTCCTACGGTTTTTTTTCCTACTGGAGAGAAACCCTTAAAACACCTCATTTAGGTGATGAAGATTAATGCATGGCCACAGCTCAAATACTTTCCCACTAGCCCGTGACTAAGGAATACATATAATACAGAAGGTAGCAGCAATTCCTTTATGATCAAAGAATGATCTGGTCTCCCAGGCTTTAGAAAGAAATCTCTACAATTAGCACTAACCAACAGACCAATTCTAATGCCTTACTATTTTTTCTACAGTGCCCCTCCCTTTCCTGCTCTAACCTTTTTTGGGTACACTCAATACCTCCTTGAACCCTGACATATAATACAATGTTCCTTACAAAGCTCACTGTTTTCAAGTACCCTGAGAACTTCAATATTTCTTATAAAGCGGGCCAGCCAGGTTCAATAAGGACATTGCCTCTGCTACCAAAAACAAAAACAAAATACGACAATGACAAAAAAACAAACAAACCCACTCTCTGACAGGTGACCTGCTGTGATATAACAGTAGCACACACACTGTTAATGATACCTGTGGCATATCCCTCATTTTTCCACCATGTATCACCTACCAGACTTCTAAGTACAGGGGTAAGTGACTATTAAAAATAAGTGGGACACCAGAGGGAACACAAAGGTCTATAAAATGATTTCTCTACTTCTAAAGAACTTATAATATTTTGGAATTTGTGACTCAAATGTTTCAAACAAAGAGGACTATCTACAAATTATATAGAAATCCCCCCCAAAAGAAGTATCAATGTGAGGAGAAATAAGCTACAGAAGGTTTCATAGGGAAAAATCTGAGTGGAACTACTAAATTAAAAAGAGCAGGATTTAATATGTAAAGAGGAGGCATCTACAGAGGAGTGTGTCTGGATGTGGAGTGGTGAAGATGGACAGAAGGAAGCTATGGTCAAGCACCCCTGACCTTCATCACTGTCCAGTATTGTTTCCCGTTAGTCCCACCCAGGACATAATTCTTTGCTTCCTAGAAATCTCTATCCCTCTCCTCAGAGAATATATGTTCCTATTTCAATTCTCATGGCTAGCAGGAGAAGGACCAGGAGATCCTCTACAGGAAATTAAAGCTGAAATCAGGAATTTGAGTATGAATTCAGGAGAGAGGTAGAATTTTTACTAACACAGTTAGAAAGACAAAAAGCCTAAGGTGCCAAGACTCCAGAAATAACCCAAGATAGAGACATGAGAATAAGAGATCAGGAGTAAAGATGGACAAACTCCTGCTTGACTTTGAAAATCGTGTCTAATAGCTGACTTTTGCCAAATAGAATTGGTGGCTCACGACTGGAACAGGCAAAACCAGACAGGTCTACCAGGCGTTGCTGTTAATACAGAGTTTTTCTTCCAAATGTTGTACTAAATAAATCTTGTTATCTGAAAGCTAGAAATATGAGCAGCATTTTGTCATCCTCTGTAGGTAATAACCAACACTTGCTAAAAAACTACACTCAAGTGAAAAACTAAGCCCATATTTTACATAGAGTTAAGCTATGGACCTTCAATATGCCAAGAAAAATTTTCAAGTGTTATATTCTTAACATGTTAATTACAAAATTAACCCATAACCATTTCCTTGTTAATTATGTAGAATCGGCTTGTGCAACTGAAATAGTACATTAAGAGATAAGTCTTCACTATTTCTGATTAAACTAATACGCTTACTTAAAAAGTACTTAAGTTTAGCTTCATTGACAACTTTACTGCTTTCAAAAGCAGAAAAATCCATCTCAAATACATCAGTAACAGAGTCTTAAAACTCTTTTTACTATAAAAATAAAGGGTAGCCCTGCCTGGTGTGGCTCAATGGCTTGAGTGCTGGCGTGTGAACTGAAAGGTAGCTGGTTCAATTCCCAGTCAGGGCACATGCCTGGGTTGCACATGCCAGGTCCCCATTTGGGGGTGTTCGAGAGGCAAATGATTGATGTTTCTCTCCCTCTCTTCCTCCCTCCCTTCCCCTCTCTAAAAATAAACAAATAAAATATTTAAAAAATAAAAATAAAGGGTAGGGAAAGGGTACTCACTTCAAAGTACATTCCATTTTAACATGGCCTCTGGTATCTATTAAAATATTTCCAATATAGCATTGGCTTTTTAGGCCTGTTGTTATAAAACTATCACCACATCATGTTCAAAGGTCTTACGAATTAAACTCTACAATTTGTTTTCCTCAGTCAACTCAAGAAAAAACAACCCAAATGTCAGATAAAAAGAACCATTAAACACCACCAGAACATGAGGTATAAAATGTTAGAAATTCAACTTTTAAAGATGGAGGTCTCTTCTGAGTCAATTCTCACACGTCTGATCCTAAAGTACAAACTTTGTTTAGTGTCTGTCCCAAAGGCATCACATCTGACATCAATGAGAGCAAAAGCGAAGCTCAAGGAGAGCTGAGGAGGACATCAAAGTAGAAGATAACCCTACCAAACATCAGGCAGCTTCCAGGGCACCTGATGTAATCCACAGGTCACCAGGAAGCTCAGCTGAAAAACCACTGGACTAGTTTGTTATCTGCAGTCCCTGACAACTTTAACTTTTTTTTCCTTTAACTCTATTTTATACGTTAATATATTCAATTGTTCCATTAATCACCCTTGCAAAACCACTAATCTTTTTTTCCCAGCATAAAAGGAGAAATGATTTGGTATATGTGACCTAGTTTTTTCACTCTACTTTGTTTTGATTTATACCAAATTATTAATGTGCCCCAAGTTCATAGAGAGACAGACATATTCACAAAGAGGATCAGGAAGGAAGGAAGACAGAGCATTAGCACAGTCTAGCTTCTAGGATAAACTCAGGGTACCCTTCCCATCCTGTCCACTCTATTCAGGTATTGTAGAAACACATACACTGTACAGAGCCATTCTACTCAAGAACAGAGCTATTTGGTGTAAAGAGCAAAGATGTTAAATAGTCTTATCCAAGATCTTTCTTTCAAGGACCCTCTCATTTCCCACTCATTTTGGCCTATCTCCTACATGAAGATCCTGAATCCAGGATGATCAAGAAGAAATCATAGCAGGATTTGGAGGAAATGAGCATAGAATAGTAGTAGCCTAGGCAAGCTGGTCTAAACTTTCATGGAAAAGAATTGATCCATTTCTGTGCTTTTCCTTCAGTTAATCTCTGTGTACTTCATTCACTTTGGAGGTTAACAAATCAACAGCCATAATCTGAATACAGACTTCAGAGGAAAAGAGCCAAGGTAGCCGCACAGTTCTACCTATTTTACACAAAAGGAACATCCTCACTACTCCACATGTTTCATTCACCAAAACTAGGACATTGAGCCAACACTCTTCCAGGGATGTCCAACCGCTTGGTGTCTCTAGGCCACACTGGAAGAAGATGACTTGTCTTGGGACACTCATTAAATACACTATGACATGTAATTACAAAAAAAATCTCACAATGTTTTAAGTAAATGTATGATTTTGTGTTGGGCCAAATTCATAACCACCCTGGGCTGCATATGGCCCCCAGGCCATGGGTTGGACACCACTGGGGGAATTAATCACATAAGAAGGGCATTTGCCTGGGCTTCTCTAGTCATGTCTCCCTACCACAGAAATTTCTGTGACCCCATGGTTAATAGCTAGTTATAATTCAGATCTCAGTTATGCTGTCTTCTTGTTATCACTCTCTACACTGAAGACGTGGCAAACAACTGAGTATTAGAAAGGCACTGTATTCGAAAAGAAGTTATAAAATTCACCTAAGGGGGGAAAAAAACAAAAAGGAAATGCTGGGTCAGTTTGGTGAAAACTTTAGTAACATACTCTTTGACAGATTTCTTGAATATACTAGGATGTCTTTTACTGTTAAACCTCCAAAATACAACAATAAAATGTTACTGAAACAAATAACAAAAGGAAATATTTCTCTAATTCTTAACTTGTTTTTTGTGAAACATTACCATGCACTTTTTATGTTTTGCATATAATACTCAGTTTGAAAACTTTTAAAGTGATTTTACACTGAAACACATATTTCACATAGCAATTTGAGAAAAAAAGACTAATTTTGTTTTTTTCAAAATACATGATACTGCAACTTAAAAAAAAAATCCTGTAACAATACTTTCCACTTTCAATTTCTTTACATTAAGTGTTAAGAGATAATGATATAGTGGCCACAAGATATATAATGAAGCACACCATTTATAGAATAAAAAAGCTATTACACACGGGGAGGGTTAAATAAAGCACATTCATTGGTTCTTCAATCCATAACAAAATGTCTACATTTACAAAATCCAGCGAATTTTGTTTCATAATGACATTTTATGGTAGGATAACTTACATTTCAGCTTCGATAAATATATTAACATTGCAAAATAACCACTTATGGAATAAATATTTACTGAGCACCTAACGAACAGTCAGGCACTGTTCAAGGCACACACGATGGGGCGGTGAACAGACAAAGTGACTGCCCTCACGGAACGTGAAGACACCACAAAGCTGCACGACAAAAATAAAAAATAAACAGAAAGAGGAATTATCCTTTGGTTTTAAAAGGCAAACTGCCAAATATCTCTACACTCCCCATATGTAATATTCTACATAAGAACAAAGGATGGAAATCCAGCCCTGGAATCTCTTACCTTAAATCTAAGCAACCACTTAATGCATAAATGGAGCAAATAAAAGAGGTAAGGAAAAAAAGCATTGAAAGGTTAGTTGGAACTTCAGGATGTGAAGAGAAAGGAAAAAACAAAGAAAAAACAAGTTAAGCATTCAGCATTAAAAAATAATGTTTCAGTAGATCATAGAAAGAGTGGTTAAAGCAGAATGTGTCATGAACAAGAGTTTTTTGATGAAATTATATGACATTGTTTTATTAAAAAACTTAACTTTATTAAAGATTTCTTCAAATTAGCAACCTCTAAATACTAGAAGTTCAAACAATGAGAAGGACTACAGAGTCCCAAAACAATACCATTCTACTTGAGAATTAAATGACAACTGGAGTGGAGAAATCACCTTTTTTACATAAGAGGGCAAGCACAAATATGATGCGTGCCTGCCCTCTTACACATGCTAAGTGCCTCTTAGTCATTAGATTCTGGCAGCACCCTAAAATTTTCTATTCACAGTTGCTAGGCTTGAATAAATTTCAAAAGGTTTTCCCAAGTTAGAATAAATTTCAGTTATTAATTATCCATCTAATTACACATCTTATTTTAACATGCTTTAATACAGTAATCTAAATGCATGTAGGTGTTCATTATAAAATTAAATATCAAATTCCAGATAATAGTGATTTATCAAAATTCTGAGGAAAAAAATATTTTTTAAAAACTTTACACTGCACATTTTCATTCACCTAAATCTAAATTAAAGTTAGATTTAACTGATTTCTACCCATATTAGTGTAGGATGTTTTTTTAATTTAACTTTGCTTACAGACTCATAAATCAACTGCATAAACTAGTTTCAGTTATAAGCATGTATATTTACTCAAAGCCACATTTGATAAGTCATTTCATTCTCTTTAAAAATCACTGATGAAATGCAAACATTTAAGTAACTTAATACTTAGCTGAAACGCCAAATACTTTAAGTACAAATACCAATTTAAATAAAATTTATATGCCCGTCAAATTTTGATCATGGTATTTTGTATATATAGCAGGCACTCAAATACATCTTAGAAGATAGCCAAAAAATATAATGGCTATATTTGCAAAAGCAGCAGGAATATTAATTCACATACTACTTTCATCTACACTATTCTTACTCAAAATGTTAAAATTATTGTAGAAAAATCAAAGTACATTTTTGGTCAATCATGTTCTTTCTGAAAACTAATGCCAAAAGTTTGCTGATAAATTTTTAAGATAAATACTTTAATAACAGACTGAATTACTTTTAATCAGTTATATTAAAGATTAGAGAGATTATAGCACACTTATCATATATGTGAGCTGTTATCATTCATAATTAAGCAAATGCAATTCATTCAAAGATAACTATATAAAACCGGAGAACACAGCACTAAGAAGCAGCAACTAAAGATAAAACTAGTTTATAGCAGTAGGGAATCTTCAGAACCATAACTGGGCCAAGACTTGGCTCTTTAAGGAAGGAAAGATAATAGCTTAATTTTCTAAAAAGTTAGTTCCAACTTGGGCTATTGTTCTAAAAAACTTGACGAAAATTATACTTACCTTTACTCCATGTCCAATATCATCTAGAATTGTATAGTCAATAGGTTTTCTAATATAACGAACCGGTCGTTCAAGATTGGCTGGAGCAATTATCTTATGTGTCCTTGAAGTGTTTTTATTGGTAGTCAAAATACCAATTTCTCTTCTTGCAACTTTTTCTTTATGAATATCAACAGTCTGAAAAATATAATATAAACATAACACAAAAATGTAGAGCTCTTATATCCAGAAAAAATCAAGACATAAATGTTCAATAGATTTAACATCATTATTCATATTCTTTACCACAACTGCTCAGCTTTCTCCTTTTTGGACCATTACCAGCTTTCTCCAGTTTTAGACTAAAACAAGGGTTGGCGAACCATGGCTGGCAAATGGAAGTATGGCCCACCACCTGTTTTTCACAACCCAAAAGCTACAAGTCATGTTTACATTTTTAATGGATGAAAAAGTAGAAAGAAAAATAATGCTGTTATGTGTGAAAATTACGTGGAATTCAAATTTCGGTTTCCGCAAATAAAATGTTACTGTAACCTCGCCGTTCTACTTGCTTATGTATCTCCACACTACAATGGCACAGATAAGTAGTTCTAACAGAGACCTGACGGCCTGCGAAGCCTCAAGTACTTATTAGCTGGGCAGTTACAGAAGAAGTAAATGTAATTATCTTATTTACAAATACAACGACAAGAATGCAAACTCAAACAACCATAATAAAATTCTTAAGATTATAGCAAATTGCAACTTTCATTTCAAATTTTTATGCTGGAAATATTAATAAATCTCTGGAAAATTAAAAGGAAGCAGCAACTTTCCACTTATTGCTTACACTAATATACAGGTAGCCCAAAAAAATACAGACCTTTACTGTAACAATAAAAGGAGGACCAACACTGCAAAGGAAAAGATCTCAAAATTATAAGCCTAAGTAAGGGATAGTTACTTTAATAGGGCATAAGATTGGCCTCTTAGCTTCCTGGGAGAGAAGGCAAAGTAGAAACATGAGTTGCAAGGAAATATACCCCTTCCTTTATCAACAAACTGAAATTTTTTTCAACGTTAAACTCTAAAAGAAAATCGTTGAAGGAAATGCAAGGAGAAAAATGTTCTTTGCTGCTTCTTATATTAATTCTCAGTAAAAAAATGAAGGCATCTTTTAAAATAATTCTCAACACATATGTCTATGGAAAGTCAAAATGTTAGTTTGGCTATCTGATGTTTCTAGTTATCTACTTTAGAAGAATGACTACATCTTAGAAAAATTAGAGCAAGATTTCTCAATGTAGACATTACTGACATTTGGGGACATAAATTCTTTGTTGTGGGGGGCTGTCCCGAACACTGTAGGATGGGAATGAAGCAGCATCCCAGTAAATAAATACCTGTAGTACATCCCCGCCCCAGGTTGTGACAAGCAAAACGCCTGACACCGCCAAACATTCCCCTGGAGGTAAAATTGCCCTGGTTGAGAGCCAATGAACTAGAGGATGGACTAATTTGCTGGACTCCTAACATTATCATTTCTTACTCTCAAATATCAATTGTTTCCAAACTTTGAACAAGCATTGACTCAAGATTAATGCCTCTAGTGAATGCCTTAGTGTAGATATTTGGTGTCATTAACTTTTTAAAAATATCTACAGTAATAAAAATAATATATGATTAAGAAAATCAAAGAATATAATTTGTATTCTTGCCATTCCACTACTACACTGGGTTGAACTATAGGATTTCCTTGGATAGAATCAAACATACCTTTAGAAAATAGCTATGGTTTTATTTGGAGTCTGAATAATAACTTAATAGAGAACAATAAATCAATTCCATAAATAAGAAGAAAGTTTGGTCTAGAAGTTTCTGAAGTTTTTAGCAATCACCTGAGTCAAATTTTTCAAAGCTTTCTCTTATGGAAAATATTGGGTTAGCCAAAAAGTTCATTTGGTTTTTAACATAAGATGGCTCTAGCAGTGCTTAGTCATCTTTAACTTCATTTGAAATAATTTTCTTTGGTTGTATTGTGACAGCTATCATATCAGCGTGTATTTAAAAACAACTTATCAAAATTGGTGAATTTTTGTATAGTCATTTTAATACTGAAGATAGAATACACATTTTTGGCATATTAACTTTCATTTCCAGAAACATGAAAAAGCAACTGAAACACACACACACAAAAGATTTGTGCAGTGCTGTGACTGATCAAATGTGTCAAAAGTGGTTTGCGAACTTTCATGCTGGAGATTTCTTGCTGGATGATGCTCCACAGTCAGGTAGACCAGCTGAAGTTGACAGTGATCAAATTGAAACATTAACTGAGAACAATAAACGTTGTACCACATGGGAGCTAGCCGACATACTCAAAATATCCAAATCAATAAATTTACTGGTGAAAATAAAAAATGTCTTTTATTTTACAGGAAAAAATATAGACTTTTTGGCCAATGTAATAATCATATTCAAATTAGACAGAATAACATAATGAACACCCCAACATTTACCCAAAATCCAGATTTAACATTCATGAACTCAGGGCAATTATCAGTTTTAAAAGACCTTTTGTAGAGCTCCCACAATGTGTATTTAACAAAAATGTGGTTACTATGTTTTTCCAAAATCAAACTCATAGCTTTCGGTAATCACTGTTTTTGCCTTCATAATATTTGACATTACAATTCTAAAATGCATTAAGTTAAATTCGACATTGATACTTAGGGAGAATTTTAATAAGAAAAAAAGTATTTCAATTTCATCTTGGTTTTCCTTTTCATCCTGGTTTTCTAAAGTTCCTACAAGCATACTTTGGTTTATTACACTTAGCTTTATTGTGCTTCACAGGTGTTGGTGTTTTTTTATATATATTGAAGGCAAGATGCTCCACCACCAGCAAAAAGATTATATAACCAGCTTTACTGCAGTGGTCTGGAACCAAAACCACAATATTGCCAAGGTATGACTGTAGTTACATGACAATAAACTTGCTTTTATTTAGAAGAGGCTCAATTATAGCACCCACCTATGGCAAGTAAAAAACGTGTTTAGCTAGCAAAGAAGATCAAAACTAATGCAAGTATACTGCTATTAATACTACTAGTATCTGCTGCTTGTTAAGCAACTGTGCGGGACTTAAACATCTATTACTATTAACACACACCTACTTTGCTTCTCCATCCTTCTCACTGCTCTTGCCAACCCGGTCTTGCATGCTGTGCTGCAGGCCCCCCACCATGACACATCAGCCACACAGAGCCAAACCCAGATTCCTCCAGGATTCCTTTTATTACCTCCAGATCATCTACTGACTCCCAGCTCCCTTCCAAGCCTGAGACCCACCCCACATCTCCATCCTGGATCCAAGCACGTGCTCAGGCCACAGCAGATGACAGGAGGGGACTAGACAGTATTTTGTTTTAGGTTTACCCATGCACTGTTGTTTTCCATTACCACAGATGATTGAGAGCTGACCGTACTGGATAGCACTACCTCAGTCAGCTGCCCACCAGTGTGGGAAAACATCTGCAATCAAATGGTTACAGTTCATTAACTCAACTGAGCTGGGTGTTTTTAAATACATCTCAATGTTTTCATCAGTAAGTTAATGTTTCAAATAAGCATTTAATTATTCAAATTACAGTGCACTTTAAATTATTCTCCTTTCATAAAACAATCAGTAACAAACTGAACTGGGTAATTTTCAGTTATTCATTTTTTATGAAACAGTGTAAACTATACATATGAAATTAATTAGGAACTATATAAATCCTCCTTTCCATGCATAATTACAAACTAATAACCTTTAGTGGGATTTCTGTAATTTGGAAATTTTTAAACAAGGATACACACACATACACACACACAAGTATATATAGATATCTATATATATATCTCAAAGAGTTTTTTAAAAACAAAAAACTACCTTACATGTTAAGTTTCTCAGGGTTTAGATTTTCCACTTTTAGTACCTAACTCTGCAGAAGAATTACTTTCATTCTTCTATTATTTTATAATCATTCTTTTCGATCTCCTTTACTTGCTACCTGCTAACCACTTGAACCCCTGGCCCAATCTAGTCAGCACTCAGGAGGATGGGAGGAACACGACCCTTTCTTCACACTGGCTTTTGACCTCTCGTGACCTTCTTCTGCATCATGATAAACTGAACAGGCAGTACTGACTGCTTTCAGTAGTTGACAAAAGAGACGGGACTGGCTTTAAAAAATTTTATTTTACAAGTTTATTAGGAATTTTTGTTTGAAGACTGTTTTATAAGCCTTGTTTTAAACTTACCATAAAGGGACACAGACTTACGGACACAGTAAATAGCATTCATTCTTACACATAATGATATACTGACTAAAAGGTAGTTGTGTATACTTGTACAAGTATTCAGTAAAATTAAATGTGTGCTCTGATAACTACATTTTCTTGAAAATATTTAATATTAATTTAACTTCTAACCTCAGTTGAAGATTAAAATTTCAGTTAACTTTTTAAAATATGCTTCCAGAGAACTGATATAACAGCAAGAAAGCTAGAGGCAGAATTTCTTTAAAATTATGATCCTTAAAATACCTAAGGGAAACCACCTCAAGAACCTATCCTGATACAGGCATACCTCAGAGACACTGCAGGTTCAGTTCCAGACCACCTCAAAAAGCTAGTATTACAATAAAGTGAGTCACATGAATTTGTTGGCTTCCCAGTGCACATATAAAGTTATGTTTACACTACACTGCAGTCTATTAAATGTACAACAGCATTACGTCTACAAACAATGTGCATACCCTAGTTTAAAAAAAAAACCACTGTATTACTTAAAAAAATACTAATAATCATCTGAGCCTACTGGAAAAATAATACCAGTAGACTTGTGTGATATAAGTTTGCCACAGACCTTCAATTTGTTTTTTTTACTTTTTAAGTAATAAAAGTGAAGTGCAATCAAATAAGGTATGCCTGTACTTCTGTATGGATATGGTGAGAGTGGTATAAATGAGTACACTATTTAATACTATATTGTTCTTCTGGGAAAAAAAGTGTCTTATACTAAATATTCATAATCAACTGTCTTGTATTTCAAAATTCTGACATTTGGAGAATGGTCTATTACTTTGTTTTGGGGTTTTTTTGAAGCATTTCTTCCTAATACCTAGCTGATAAAGTCATGGAATTCCCATCCTTAGATTCAAATTCAGGGAAACAGTTCGGTTACAGCATAATGGTAGACGGTTGAGGTCAGGGGGGCACAGACTGAAGTGAAGAGCGGAGCCAACAAAACAGAAAGAAAAAAAGTAAATTCAAATCAAGTATTATTTTTTGCAATCTCAGAAGAGATTCAAGATAGACGATAGCTCAGAAACCATCTAATCAGTCCTATCATTTTACAGATAAGTGAAGTTCAAAGAAGCCAAATGTCACCCAAGTCAGCTGAAGAACCAAGGTGAAACCTAGATCCTCCACCTTCCTCCCTCCCAGTCCTACTCAGTGTTCATTTCCCCTACAATGGAGAAAAGAGCTAGAGCACTAGGAGGCTGAAATGTGATAAAGTTCTTAACCCAGGAGATAGGAAAAGGATACTGATGAGAAAAGGAATCAAATAGCTCAGAGATAGAATATTGACTGGTCCTGAACCAGGCTTCCAGACAAACATTATGGTAACTCTTGATACCTACTACCATTCCAAAAAGCATGTGATCTTATCTTTGACCTGACTGAACCTCCACTTCTTTGTTTCTTCAATTCGATCTACTCTCCAAATTCTCCAAACTTAGTATTTTTGCTCAAATTTAAAAAAAAAAAATCTGATCTCAAGATATCTTAAGAATCTTCTGGCTCCCACTAAATATATAATAATATTTTTAATAAAGTATAATAACAAGTTTTTAATACCAAGTATTTGGGAACAAAACAGTATTTTAAAGCAAGAACCTGCAAACTACATGCCGAATCTGGCCCAAGACTCCTTTTATATGACCCACAAGCTAAGAATGTTTTTTTACATTTTTAAACAGTTGTTTAAAAACATATACATACAAAGAATAATATGAGACTGAGACCATATGTGGCCCAGAAAGGCTAAAATATTATCTGTCCCTTTATTTTTTTTAAGATTTTAACTTATTTATTTTAGAGAGAGGGGAAGAGAGGGAGAAAGAAAGGGAAAGAAACATCGGTGCACGAAACATGGATCAGCTGCCTCTCACATGCCCCCGCCAGGGACCTGGCCTACAACCCTGGCATATGCCCTGACTGGAAATAAAACCAGTGACCTTTCGGTTTGCAGGACAACACCCAATCCACTGAGCCATACTAGGAAGGGCTTATCTGTCCCTTTACAGAAAAAGTTTTCCAATCCTTGCTTTAGAGTATTTACTGAGTATTTGCTATATAAACAGAAAATATTTTCTCTTAAACTACAGAATAATCTTTCATTCTGAAAAGCATCTAATAGTTTGATGTTCAACTGACTTTTAAAACAAAGAACTTGCCCTGGCTAGGTGGCTTGGTGAGTTAGGCATCATTCTGCAAACCAAGGAGTCTCCGTCAATCAGTTTGATTCCCATTCAGGGCATATGCCTGGGTTGCAGGCCAGGTTGCCACTTGGGCCATGTGCAAGAGGCAGCAAATCAGTGTTTCTCTCGCTTACTGTTGTTTCTCTCACATATCGATGTTTCTCTCTCTCTTTCTCCCTCCCTTCCCCTCTCTATAAAAAATAAAAATTTTTTAATCATTAAAAATAAATAAAATAAAACAACTCTCTGTGCATTAAGTATAATCGAAAATTTCAATCCTTAACACAAACACTAAAAAATACATATTTTTTTAAAATTTACTCTTTATTTCATAAATTTTTCCTTCATCTGCTCATTCTCCCTATTCAGTCCCTTATCCAACATACTGTTTTGTATAAACTTAACAGCTGTTGTACAATTACAGATCTCTCACCTCTTCAGATA
>PVKM010002602.1:0-63555 GCA_004027735.1 Carollia perspicillata | reverse complement strand
GTGCTCAATCCACTGAGCTACACCAGCCAGGGAACAGCTCTTTTTTTTAATTTCCATTTTTATGAAACATTTTTTCCAAACTCTGTTGGGAACTGTCTTGCCTGGTTTCAGAAGCTGTAACCCACCATGGCTAAGGCTAAGTGAACGACCTTCAGATCATAAGCCACTAAGTAGACAAAGTTTATCTCCCTGACAGGGGCGCAGCTTCTGCTCCTTTTTCTTCACCCTGCCTGGCCCCCAATGCTTGATTGATTAGCCAACGACAGCTAAGATTCCCCAAGGGAGAAATGACCTAAGACAGGCAGGATCACGGGGGGACCCCAGGGACCCTGGCCCCTCAGCTTTGACATATCCTGAGTTCTCATTCTGCCTGTGAGAAGTCTCCTAATCTCTTGGCTGGCTTACTTCCACTGCCTGACTTAAGCCTGAAACAATGACAGAGGGCAGTACAGCCCTGTGCTGGAAAGGGTGGGTTCCCTAGGGTGATCAGGCCTAAGAAAGAATATGTAAAATTCTGTGAAACCTGCTTTGTTTAGAATGCTCTCAATTAAATGATAAGGGTCCAAGCAGAAAGTGAGTAGGTTCATCAAAGTTTTATGGCTCTTTAGCTATCTAACTCTGACTCAAAATAGGCCCTCAGAGTTCTTTGTATGTTATCTATTGCTTGATTCTTACTGCCTGATAATAATTAATGAGCTTTACCTGTATTCTTGTGCAAAATGAACCCGATAAAAGTCCATTGAGGAAAAGGCTCTTGGCCCTTCTCCTTTGAGAGATCAGCCACTTTCCTCCCCAAGTAGACCACGTCTTGGTAGACTTATTCTCATCCATGGTGGCCAGGGTGGGGGTGGGGGACTGTGGGTGGAGGCCCCCCACACAACCCTCTACTTTTGATCTCTGTGTGTCTTTATTTCTAAAGTGTGTTTCCTGTAGACAGCATAAATAGGGGTCTTGATTTCTTATCCAGTCAGCTAATTTATGTTTTTTGATTAGAGTGTTTAATCCATGTACTTTTAAAGTTATTATGATATGTACATATTTATTGCCATTTTATTCTCTGTAATGTTTCTTTTTTCTTTCTTCTTCTTGAAAAACTCTTTATTTAATTTTTTTTATTTTTTAAGTTTTATTTTTTATTTTCATTCAGATTTGCAAATATTGTACCATCCTTGCATGCCTGGGATGAATCCCACTTAGTCATGGTGCATGATCTTTTTGATGTATTGCCGGATGTGGTTTCTTTGTACTTTGTTGAGGATTTTAGCGTCTATATTCATCAGTGATATTGGCCTTTAGTTTTTTTTTTTGTTGTTGTTGTGTCTTTTTCTGGTTTTGGGATTAGAATGATGCTGGCCTCATAAAAAGAGTTTGGGAGTTTTCTCTCTTCTTGGATCTTTTAGAATAGTCTGAGATGTATAGGGGTTAACTCTTCCTTAAATATTATGTAGAATTATCCTGTGAAACCATCCAGCTCAGGACTTTTGTGTGCTGGTGTCATGTGCACCAGCTTGCAGTGCCTGCAGCATTATGTATGAGACATGAGACAAATTCACACAGACTACTGAGTACTGTGGAGGAAAAGGGGATGGCCTGGCTACTTTCTCAAGCGGGGAGCACTGCAGAGCGGCCTAACCACTCTCGCAAGGGGAGGGTGCCCGACAACTCTCTCAAGGGGAGAGTGCGCTGACCCTTGCCTGGACAGGGTTTTATTGGGTTTCTTGTTCAGGAATTCAGGTATGACTTATTCATCATTCTCAGGCGATAGCATACAAATAACTTATAAGGACTTATTCTGAGTTAGGGTCTGTCAGCTAAAAGGCTATAACACTTTGGAAAGTTTACTCATTTCCTGCACAGGTCTTTAACTAAAAGTATTCTTAGCAAAGCAGGCCTCACAGGAATTTACATATCTTTTCTCAGGTTTGATTACCCAAGGAGCTTGGCCTTTCCAGCACAGGGCTGCACCGCCCTCTGTCATTGTTTCAGGCTTAAGTCAGGCAGAGGAGGCGAGGTAGCCCAGGAATTATCAGGGACTTCTTGAAGACTAAGGGGAGTCAGGCTTCCTCAAAGCCAAGGGGCGAGGGTCCAGCACCCCCTTTCTCCATAGGCCCCCGAGTCCTTCTCTAAGGCCTCCATGTGATCATGCTTGGGTTAGGTCATTCCCCGCTTGGGGAATTTTACCCATCATTGGCTAACTGATCAAGCATTGGAGGCCAGTAATGAAAAAAGGAGCAGAAGCATTGCTCCTTCCAGGGAGATAAACTCTGTCTCCTTAGTGGCTTATGGTTCAGAGGTCATTCACTCAGCCTTAGCCATGGGGGGTTTGCAGCTCCTGAAACCAGGCAGGGCGGTTCCCAACATGCTGGGAGTTTTTCGATTACTGCTTCAATTTTGCCAGCTGTTATTGTTCTGTTCAGGCTTTCTGCTTCCTCTTCCCTCAGTTTCAGAAGATTATATTTTTCTAGAAATTTGTCCATTTCACACTGCTTTCAAATTCCTTGGCAGAAATAATTTCTTACAATCTTTGTATTCTGTGGTATCAGTTGAAATTTATCCTCCCATTTCTCATTTTATTTATTTCAATCTTTCTTTTTTCTTCATGAGTCTGGTTAAAGGTTTGTTAATTTTCTTTATCTCTTCAAAGAACCATCTCCTGGATTTATTGATCCTTTGAATTGTTCTTTTAGTGTCTGTCATTTAATTCTGCTCTGATCCTGGGAATTTACTTCTTTCTACTCCCTCTGAGCTTCCCCCCCCCCCACCATTTCTGTAGGTGTAGGGATAGGTTGTTTATTTGAAATGCTTTTATCTTTTCTAAGTAGGCCTGTATTGTTATGAACTTCCCTCTCAGGACTGCCTTTGCTTTGTCCCATGGGATTTGGGCTGTTGTGTATTCATTTTCATTTGTTTCTAGAAACTTTTTGATTTCTTCTTTGATTTCACTATGTATGAGTCCATTCATTGTTTAATAGCATGTTTTTTAATCTCCATGAGTTTGAATGTTTTTAATTTTTTTCCTAAGGTTGGTTTCTACTTTCATGCCCTTGTGGTATAAGAAAATGCTTGAAATGATTTCATTTTTATTGAATTTGTTAAGGCTTGTATTGAGTTCTATCATGTGGTCTGTCTTTGAAAATGTTCAATGTGTATTAGAAAAGAAAGTATATTTTCTTCTTTGAGATGAATGGTATATATTCTGTTAAGTCCATTTGATCTAATGCCTAGTTCACTTCAGTTCCACAATGTCCCTGTTTATATCTAGTTTGGAAGATATATGCATCATTGAGTGTGGGGTGTTAAAATCCCCTACTATAATTGTGTTGCTGTCTAACTCTTTTTTGAAGTCTTCTGCATTTTCCTTATATTTAGGGTACTCCTGTATTGGGTGAATATATGCTTATAATATTTATGTCTTCTTGATGGACTTTTCCCTTCAGTATTATAAAGTGTCCCACTGAATCTCTTTTTTTGGCCATGGTTTTGAAGTCTATTTTTTTGTGATATAATATTTCTATACATTTTTTTCCTATACATTTGCTTGGAACATTTTTTTTCTATCTCTTCACTTTAGTCTGTTTACATCTTTTGTTATGACATGGATCTTGTAGCCAGCATATGTGCAGGCCATGTTTCCTTATCCATTCAGTGATTCTCTGTCTTTTGATTGGATTTTTTAATCTGTTTTAATTTGACATTATTATTAATAGGTACTTATTCATTTCCATTTTGCCCTTTTTTTACTTGTGTTCCTCTTTCTCTCACTTTTTTCTCCCTCTTCGTAAAGCATTCCGTTTAAAGCATCTCTTGCAGTGCTTGTTTGGTGGAGGTGTAATATTTAAGCTTTCTTTTGTCTGAAAGTCTTCTTATTTCACCTTCCATTTTAATTGAGAACCTTGGTGGGTAGAATAGTCTTGATTGTAGGCCTCTGCTTTTCATTTTTTGGTATATTTATTGTCATCGTGTTCTGGCTTGTAGTGTTTCTGTGGAGAAGTCAGCTGCTAGCCTTATTGGGGCTCCCTTGTATGTTATCTCTTGTTTCTCCCTTGCTACCTTTCAAATTCTCTCTTTGCCTTTGTGTTTTACCCTTTTAATGATGATGTGTCTGGAATGGACCTTCTTGGGTTCGCCTTGATTCATACCCTCTGGACATCTGGACTTGTGTGACTTTTTCTGTAATCATCTTATGGAAGTTTTCCATCATAATTTCTTCAAACAGGTTTTTTTTATCCCTTGTTCTTCTTCTCCTCCTTACAGTATTTATATTATATGGTTACTATTATGTTTCATGTTGTCCTGCAGTTCCCTTAACCCCTCTTCATTCTTCTTGAGTCTTTTTCCTTTGCTTGCTCTTTCTAGTTTTCTACCTTGTCCTTCAGCTCACTGATTCAATTCTCTGCTTCTGCTAACCTGCTTTTCATTCCTTCCTCTGTGTTCATCAATTCAGAAATTTTATTCTTCCTTTCTTCTTGGCTCTTCTTGATAGTTTCTATGTCCTTTTCCATGCTGATATAGTTTTCAGTAAGTTCCTCATAACTTCCCTGTAGTTTTAGGTAATTTCCACAGAGCTCATTAACTTTTTAACCACTTTTTTGAATTGAGTATCTGATAGTTTACTTGCCTCTATTTCATTTAGTACTCTTTCTGTGGATTCATCCTTTCTCTTTGATACTGAATTGTTTCTTTGTCTCCCCTATTTTAGGTACTCTTCTTGTTTGTATCTGCTTCTTAGTTTGATTTGCCTTGACTTCCTGTCTTCATGGTGTGACCTTCTATGGTAGGAGACATGTAGGATTCAGTGGTGAAGTCTCCTTGATCTCCTGAACTTTATGCTCTTGGGATCCACTTTATGCTGCTCATATTAGCTCTCTAGTTATAATTAGTTTTTGATTGTTGTTGGGCCATTCTTTGATGAGTCCTTCCCTCCGGCTGGCTGATGGAGTGTCACTATGCCCATCATGTCTTGTATGCTCTTGTACAAGTGCACTGTTTTTTTCTTTCTGGATCCACCTCTGGCGATGTCAATATGGTGACCCCTGTCTGTCCTTAGAAGACTACCAACAATCTATAGTGTATGGCAGATTCCTTCAGTTGTTGATCTAGCCACTCTGTAATAAGCAGTCAGGCTTAAGCACTACAGGGTGAAGCAGAGTAATTCCTGTGGGTGAGTTATTTCTTCTCCTCAGGCTAATGCCTGTTGGAGGAAAGTTGCCTGCCTGATCAAGATAACTGCAGTATGGGACATTACTCAGCTCCAGGATCCAGGTGGCTGCTCTCTCAGTTCTTTCCCCAAAGTCACCATCATCAGTCTCTCCTCAGTTGTCTCTAGTCCAGTCTACCCTCCTTTGCTGGAACCCAGGGTAAGTGGCTCAAAATAAAATTTTATGTATTGGCTATTTAAAAGGCTCTCTGTGACTCCAGTTGTTTTTCCCTTGCACAGACAAAACCTGCCTCTTTTCGCAGCTGGATTTATCTGGGTTCTTTTTGGGCTCTGGTACTATAAGCTGGGGAGCTCTGTTTGGGGTTTAGGCCTCATACTGCTCAGAAGGGACCCGCTGGCCACTGAAATATTCCTCAGCCACCCTTCTTATGTCTGCTCCACACTCTGTACTAGTCGCATTGTGGTGAAGATGTTTCATCTGTCTGTCCATGGTTAAAAAGCTTCTCTCCCTCTATTGTTCAGTTGTTAATTCCAGGTGGTTTATCTGCAATTTAGTTGTAATTCCAGATGGTTCTGTGAGGAGATTGGTATCACTTCTACTTACTCCTCTACCATCTTGTATCCTCATGTGTCATATATGCATATCCAATATTACCCAGAATCAGGGCTACTACACTGTGCAAATCCAGGAGGCACTATTCATAGTTTTCTATTATTTGTGCTTCAAGGATTCCCATTTCCAAAAATTACATCATTATTGTTGCCATTTGGGTCTGTGCTTGCCATATCATTTTTTAACTGGATTGTTTAGAAAGGCCATATACAAAATCCTATAGCCAATAACATATGGAATGTGCAAAAACCAAAAGCATGTCCCTTAAAATCAGGAAAAGGGCAATGATGTCCAATTTCACCATTGTTATTCAACATAGTATTGGAAGTCCTAGCCACAATGATCAGACAAGAAGAAGAAATAAAAGGCATCTAAATGGGAAAAAAGTTAGCAAAACTGTCATTATTCACAGAGGACATGATATTGTATATATAAAACATTATAGGCTCCTCCAAAAAACAAATAGACCTAATAAATATTTTAGCAAAGTAGCAGGATACAAAATTAATACTCATAAATTGATGGCATTGTTATACCCCAATACTGAGTGCTATCAGAGAAAGAAATTCAGAAAACAATCCCATTTACTCTTGCAACAATTAGAGATGCTCAGGCACAAATGTAATGAAGGAGGTATAAGGCAGGTACTTGGAAAACTATAAGATACTAAAGTAAAAATTGAGAAAGATACAAATAAGGAGAAGTCTATACTATGTTTATGGCATGGAAGAATTAATATCATTAAGATGTCCATATTCCCCCAAAATTTATAGGTTCAATGCATTTCCTATTAAAATACCAATGACATATTTCACAGATCTAGAACAAATATTCCAAAAAAATTATATGGAACTAAAACAGACCCCAAATAGCCCTAACTAACTTGAGAAAGAAGAACGCAATTATAGGTACCACAATACCTGTATTAACTATACTATAAGGCCACTTTAATCAAAACAGCCTGGTACTGGCATAAGAACAGTGATATAGATCAATGGAATAGAGTAGAGCGACCAGAAATAAATCCACTCCTTTATGGTCAATTAATATTTGACAAAGGAGGCAAGATCATACAATGGGGTAAAGACAGTCTCTTCAATAAATGGTGTTTGGGAGAACTGGACTAGTGCTTCCAAAAAATAAAACTGGACCACCAACTTACACCAAATAACAAAATAAACTAAAAATGGATAAGAGATTTAAATATTAGTTGCAATATCATAAAAATTCTAGAGGGAAATATAAACAGTAAAATTTAAGATATCTCATGTGGCAATATTTTTGCTGATATATTTCCTATGGAAGGAAACAAAGGTATTGACAGCAACACAATTATAGTAGGGGATTTCAACACCCCATTGTCAAAAGTGGATAGATCTTCCAAACAAAATATCAACAAAATATTGCAGCATTGAACAATGTCTGAGAAAAATAGACTTAACTGATTTATATATATGATATATAATCATACACTGATGTATAATCAATCTGATGTATAATCATACAAAGATCATACACTATAATCAATTGGGATTCATCTGAGGGATGCAAGGATGGTACAATATTTGTAAATCAATAAATGTAATACATCAATAAGCAAAAGGAAAGACAAAAGTCACTGATTTATATACATATATATGTATCCTTTCCTCCCTAAGAATAAAAATACACATTCTTTTCAAATGCACATGGAACATTTTAAAAGATAGACCACATGATAGGAAGCAAAAAAAGCCTCAACAAATTCAAGAAAATTGAAATCATATCAAGTATCTTCTCAGACAACAAGGGCCTGAAACTAGAAACTTTAAAATCCAAGGAAAAAAACCTCAAGAACACTCAAACTCCAATTGGATATTGAATAGCATTAAGCAATGAATGGTTTAAGAATGAGATCAAGGAAGAAACAAAAAAGTTCCTGGGAACAAATGAGAATGAACTCACAACAACCCAAAACTTATGGGACACAGAGAAGACAGTCCTAAGAGGGAAGTCCATAGCAATACAGGACTACCTAAAAAAGATAGAAACATTTCAAATAAACAAACTAACCCTACACCTATAAGAATTGGAGGAAGAAAAACAAACAGAGCCCAGAGCAAGTAGAAGAAAAGGAATAACTAAGATCAGAGCAGAATTAAACAACATAGAGACTAAAAGCACAATTCTAAGAATCAATAAATCCAGGAGCTGATTCTTTGAAAAGATAAACAAAATCAACAAGCCTTTAAGCAGACTCATCAAGAAATAAAGAGAGAGGACCCAAATAAACACAATCAGAAATCAAAGAGGAGAGATTACAGCTGATTCCACAGAAATACAAAAGATTTTAAGAAATCACTATGAAGAACTATATGCCAAGAAATTTGAAAATCTAGGGGAAATAGTCAAATTTCAAGAAAAATATAATCTTCTAAAACTGAATGAAGAAGCAGAAAGCCAGAAGAGAGCAATAGAAGCTGACAAAATTGAAGCAGTAATAAAAAAACTCACAACACACAAAAGCCCTGGACCTGATGGTTTCAAAGGAGAATTTTACAAAGCATGAAAGGAAAAATTAATCCCCATCCTTCACAGACTGTTCTGAAGAATCCAATAAGATGGAAGTCTCCCAAACCCTTTTTATGAAGTCAGCATCATCCTAAACCCAAAATCAGATAAAGACACAATAAAGAAAGAAAACTACAGACCAATATCAGTGATAAACATACACACTAAATTCCTCAACAAAATATAGGCAAACTGCATCCAACAATACATTAAAAAGATTATGCACTATAATCAATTGGGATTCATCAGAGGGATGCAAGGATGGTACAATATTTGTAAATCAATAAATGTAATACATCAATAAGCAAAAGGAAAGACAAAAATCATATGATCATATCAATAAATGTGTAAAAAGCATTCGATAAGTTACAGCTTCCATATATTGTAAAAACACTCAGCTAAGTGGGCATAGAGGGAGCATTCCTTAATATGTTGTAAGCCACGTACAAGAAACCTACAGGTAACATCATACTCAATGGGCAAAAACTAAAATATTTCCAAGATCAGGAACAAGATAAATATGTCCACTTTCAGCACTTCTGTTCAACATAGTATTGGAAGTCCTAGCCACAGCAATCAGGGAAGAAGAAGAATAAAAGGCATACAAATTGTAAAGAAGGAAGTAAAACTGTCATTGTTTGCAGATGATGTGATAGTGTACACAGAAAACTATATATACTCCACCAAAAAACTACTTGAACTAATAAACGAATTCAGCAAAATAGTGTGCAGCAACTAGCATGGCTGGATTGGTCAGGTCCCAAGGGAAGGCGATGGGGGATTGAGAAATAAAGAGACAAAGTCAAAGCAAGGTCAGGTGGAGTCCCTTCTCTGGGATGCAGAGGAGAGAACTATTTATTGGTGAAGTCAGGCTGTATATATTGAGCCAGTTTTGAAACAGAGCATGAGAAAGACAAAATGCAAGGCTAAGTACATTTTATTTTTTAAGAACATTTGCTGATCCTTCTTGATACAGTGATATAGCAAGCAGCCAAGTCATTCTTTTCTTACAACAATCTGTCAGGCAGTCATCCATGGCCTGGGGCAGCTGTGTTGAACCTGAGGCCTGCTTCCAACTCCCTTGGCATGCATTATCCTGCTTGGCTCTCCACATAGTGGAATACAAAGTCAACATAGAGAAATTGAAGACATTTTGGTACACCAATGAAATATCAGAAACAGAAATTAAGGGAAAAGTCCCATTTGCTATAGTAACAAGAGAAATATAGTACCTCGGAATAAACCTAACCAAGGAGGTAAAAGACCTACACTCAGAAAACTACACAACACTGAAGAAAAAAATTAAGGAAGACACAAATAAATGGAAGCATATCCCCTGTTCATGGACTGGGAGAATTAACATGCATACTAATGTCAATTCAAGCCAAAGCAATCTATAGATTTGACACAATCTCTATCTAAATACCAGTGAAATATTTCACAGATATAGAACAAATATTTCAAAAATTTATATGGAATGATAAAGGACCCTAAATAGCCTCAGAAATTTTGAGAAAGAAGAACAACTTAGGAGGGAGAAAAATGCCTGATATCAAAATATATTACAAGGCCACAGTAGTGAAAACATCCTGGTACTGTCATAAGAAGAGACACATGGATCAATAGAGCAGAAGAGAGACCCCAAAAATAAAATCATGTGTCAATTAGTATTTGACAAAAAGGACAGGAGCATAAAATGGAGTAATAATAATCTCTTCAATAAAAGGCACTGGGAGATTTGGACAGCTACATGCAAAAAAATGAAATAACCACTGACTTACACCATACATCAAAATAAACTCAAGATGAATAAAAGACTTAAATATAAATTGTGATATTACAAAAGTTCCACAGGAAAATATAGTCAGTAAAATGACAGATAGCCCATGCAACAATATCTTTGCTGATATATCTCTTAGGGCATGGAATATAAACTAAAGAATATATAAATGAGACTTCATCAAAATAAAAAGCTTCTGCACATCTAAAGAAAACATCCGCAAAATGAAAAGAAAACCAACTGTATGGGAAACATTTTTGCCAATGGTACCTTGGACAAGGGCTTGTTCTCTGAAATATATAAAGAACTCACATCAATTCAAATGAACCTATGCACCCTAATGTTCATAACAGCACTATTTACAATAGCCAAATGCTGGAAAGAGCTTAAGTCCCCATCAGTAAATGAGTGGGTCAGAAAACTGTAGTACATTTACACAAAGGAATACTATGCAGCAGAAAGAAAGAACCCCTACCTTTGTGACAGCATAGATGGGTTTGGAGAGCATTATGCTAAGTGAAATAAGCAAGGTGGTGAAAGACAAATACCATATGATGTCACCTGTAAGTGGAACCTAATCAACAAAACAGACAATAGAGCAAAATATAACCAGACACATGGAAATAAGGAACAAACTGACAGAGATCCGAGGGGTAGGAGGAGAGGGACAATGGGGAATGGTCTAGTCAAGGAACATGTTTAAAGTACCCATGGTAATTGACAACAGGTTGGGGATTGACTAGGGGGAGAGGAGCAGAGAGAGCAATGGTAGAAAAAATGGGACAACTGTAATTGAACAACAATTAAAAAACACAAAAAATAATTTGGGATGTGAGCTGAGACTTGTACTATCAAGTGCATGTCAATCCATAAAAGAAGTAAGCAATAGATACGAAAGGAAAAAAGTAAAACATTTGGAATGGGCTAAAAACAATTTTGTCTTTCCAGGGAATGGGGAAATACGATTGAAAAGAAAAAAAAAACATTTTGGGTCTTGAATACCACTGTGAACAATTTAGAGATCTTTAAGAGTACTGACAAATTAAATTTATTTAAGGAAGAATCTCACCAAACTATGCATGTTACATTTAAGAAGAGAAATCTTGTTTGATATGTCCCAGCTGGGTATGTAAAAAAAATTAGTGATCTATGGAATTATAATAGCATGTTTTGTGAAAAATTCTTAATTGGGTAATGGATTAAACAAAGTCCAGCGAATTTTTTTACTGCAGAAATCCTAGAGTCTTTAATTTTCCAGTAGACCTTGTAAATCTCCAACTAGGAAAAAATCTATGCACTGTTTTTTATATCTGTTTGATCATGAAACAAAGGAACATAGTTTGTACAATACTATTCTAAGTATTCATTAAAACATTAAGATGACAAGGATCTTACACATCATTTGGTATAACTGTTACAGTAGACAGTCAGTAAATAATTAACAGTAGTATTAGGCTCAGATATTAAGCCTAATTAAGTACGAAGCAGCAGCTTTATAGACACTGGGGTGGGGATGGGGAAACAATAGGGGGAAATTCCTCTGCTGAGGCAGGCACAGTAGGACCCAGATGACAAGCAAAACTTGAAGCCATGCACAGTTGGAGCTAGAATAACAGTCAAAAGGGGAGCAGTCCTGCCTGGGAAAATTTGGGGAAAGACCAAATAGGATAAAGGCGCAAAACCCAGAAGATCCAGGAAAGGGATTGGATAAGGAGGGCCAGGCACTAGCCTGTGAAGAATTAGTAATAACATTGGTTAGTTTTAATTAAAACTTACCCCTTCCCAAACCCAAAGAAATATAGGGAAAGCTTAACAAAAGTCTGAGGTTCATTTGTTCCCAAGTTCTCTCCCTTTAACAGCTGCGCAGGCCCAAGGGTAGCACCAGTCCTGGCCCGGGCATCATGGGAGTTTTGGTGGTATACATGCACATGGGGAAATGAGACATAGAGTTCTACATTTCTGGGTCCTGGCCCTCCTGGACTTGGCTGTGACAAGTGCTGGTCTGAGGTCCCAAAGACTGCACTTCTGCAATGAGATAGAGCTAAGCCACCTGGTCATGGAAGAGACATCATCTAAGCCTTTCCTTTGTTTTCACTCCAATAAATCTACCCCTACTTCTATATGTGTATCCCTGAAATGCTTTTCCTGCAATAACTGTGAAAGAATCCTATTTCCACCAGCAACATAATCACTTATTTGTAGTATCAAGGCGAGTTAGTCCTGTGGATTTCATTAAGCATGCAGATATAAAACTCTCCAGTGATCACTTGGTTATTTTCCAATTCAGCCCTTCCTATCTTTACACAGCTCTGATAATAGAAAGTTTTTCTGTATGTTATCTTTCTCTATTAATTCACATTTCAAGTTCTCAATCTATTTTTTTAGAAAAACATTTGGGTACATTATTAAAAATCACATCATTTCCTTTAAACTTTAGTTGGATACTTGTTGAAAAAATTGTCTTGAGCAATAATTTTTGACAAAATACATGAGTTGTTATCTACTGGCCCAACTTTATAGTTTGAACAGTAGATTTATCTGTGTCTTCACCATAAATATAAAGTTAGAACTTCCCCCTTGCAATGTTATCATTACATATTTAGACACAACCAGAAAGTTTTTCTCTAATGACTGGTGAAAAACAAGCAATTCTAATTTTAAGATTTAAGGGGTCATATTGAGTACTCTGATCTTGCAACATTTTTACTTCCCTAATAGATTCTGTTAAGTGGCACCAGACTGCAGTGAGGACGAAATAGGTAATGATATAACTCGTTTGTTAGGGGGACTTTGGGACATATTTAGAGGCCTCTGGCTTTCTGTTTTACTTTTCTGCCCCCTAAAAGTTTTAGAGGTAATCTTATTTCACATATTTTTGCTTAGAAAAATAAAACTATGCACTTGGAGTTTTATTTCACTTTAAAGATCTTTCTTTGACACAGAATATAGAAAAACTGTGATGGAAATAATGATTATAAAAAAAGAAAAATATGTAAACTCAGAAAAATAGACAAACATTAACTTCAGGGAAGAGGGTGCATTTTGATTATATTAATTTTAATTATTACATAATTTTTAATAAATTTCACAATTACTATTTAGTATGCAGATAAGTGTTTTGTCATGTGACTATCACAATTTGTAAAAAGATTTATTTTGTAACCAAGGGATTCTATAAAGGAATGGAAAAAAGTAGGTTTACAGTTGTTTGCATGAAAAATAATACAATAATTAATAAATAATAATATAAAAATAAACTGTATTGTGTGTACTCACAACTGTAAACCTACTTTTGTCAATCTCTGCATATAGTTCATTTTAAGACTACAAGAGTGAAGGTAAATCAAAGCTATCTGGCCATTATTTATCTTGAATTATCCATCAGAGTAAAAACATTTAATAGCAATTTTGTTTGCAATATTTTATAATTCAGTGTACATGATTTTATATAATGCATATATAATTTGTATATAACTATATATAATATCTACTAATATATAGATTAAGAGAAAAAAATGTTTCCCTTCTATGTAGATGAGAAAAAATAAAAAAAATGGAAAATCCAAACTTATTTGTGTATATACATTAAACACTAGAGCTATTTCAATGGGTAATAAAACATTGAGTCTTTTGAGAAAGTTATTAATACAGTACCATGTAAGAAAGTACTATTGGTGAATTTGTTTATTTTGACCTAAGTTATGTTTAATTATTATCAAACACCATTGCATTTCTGAAAAGTGAAACTTTACAGTCATCATGAAAACAGTAATATGCTAAATAATTATTGTAATGATAGAAAATGTTGGAAATGCAATGTATCATATTAAATCAAAAAGCAGTTTTTTGGCCTGGATTGCTAATGCTTTCTGCAATCATAAAATTATAAAATTTGGCTGCAACAGGGCAATACAATACTGGTGATAAAACACTGGGATTATTATGATTAAAAAATATTTTATTGTTCTATTACAATTGTCCCAATTTTTCCCTCTTTGCCATCCTCCACTCAGTCCGCCTCCCCATCCCTGCTCCTGATGTCAGTCCCCACACTGTTTTCCATGTCCATGGGCTATTCATACATGTTCTTTGACTAGCCCCTTCCCTTTATTTTCTCCATTATGCCCCTTCCCACTCCATTCTGGTAGCTGTCAGACTGTTCTATATTTCCATCCCTCTGGTTCTGTTGTGCTTGTAGGAGGGGTCACAATACCTGATATCAAACTATACTACAAGGTTATACTACTATAACCAAAACAGTCTTCAGGAGAACAGACACATAGATCAATAGAACAGAATAGAGAGCCTAGGAATAAACCAATGTCTCTATGGTCAATTAATATTTGACAAAGGGGGCAGGAGCATAAAATGGAGTAAAATTTGCCTCTTCAGTAAATGACGCTGGTAGATCTGGACAGGTACATGCAAAAATAAAATAAAATAAAACTAGACCACCAACTTATACCATACACCAGAATAAACTTAGGATGGATGAAAGACTTAAATATAAGTTAAATATAAGTGAAAGCATAAAAATCCTAGAGGAAACATAGGCAACAAAATTTCAGATATCCCATGCAGCAATATTTTTGCTGATATATATCCTAGGGCAAGGGAGATGAAGGAAAAAATAAGAAATGGGACTACATCAAAATGAAAAGCTTCTGCAAGGCTGAAGAAAACATAATCAAAATGAAAAGGGATCCAACCATATGGTTAATAATTTTTGCCAATAATACCTCAGATGACATTTTTTAAAGGAGAAAAGAAGACAAAGGAATATAACCAATGCATGGAAAACAGTGAATGTTTACTGCCACAACAAGTGAAAAATTGTAATTATTTTAGATTAGAACTGTGGCCTGTAGACAGGAATAAGCTGTTTGTGTTAATGTCCTCAGGAACTGAAAGACCTCACCTGGCAAATGTCCTGAAGGCCTGGTGGGGCTGGTGAGACTAGCAGGGGTGGTGAGACTGGCGGAGCTGGCAAAAACCTCTGCTATTGGCAATGTTCACACTGACTCAGTCCCAGTGTGGAGCTGATTCTCATTTCACGTTCGAGGGGTGGGACCAGAAAGCATCAGGATACATGTCGAGACAAAATAAAACAAATGCCCAGATTTTCTTCTTGATGTAGAATAGCTCCCATATTCACTATCAAAGCCTAGAATTTATAATCATAATGAGAAAACAAAAGCCTAGACTTCTTGCAAGAAGTCTGTCCCAAACAACTCTTTCTCTCCCTTTTCTCTCCTCTCTCTTAGCTGACACAGTAACAGTTTATTTTCATGAGGGAGACTGAAAAGAGCTTGACTTTAAAATATTAGGGTTTGTTTTCCTCCTGCTTTCTTTAGCATTTTTCCTGATAAAATAATGAACAAAAAATATTCTTGGTGCAATGTCATTATTTTCTTGAACTTAAAGGCCTTAAAAATACATATACCATAAATTTATTGACAGTATTGAAATGTGAAGATGAGCAATAAACTTAACTAAAACATTTTATTCCAAGTTATATTTTCTCTTATAAAAATTAATATTGGCACAGTTATCTCTTAATTGACTTGAAGAAACATGCGCTGTTTTTGAGTTCAAAATCCCCATTCTGTAGACAATTTCCTGCTTACCATGCTGTCAGATTATGACAATAAATATTTAAGTTACACTAACAATGTGGCATATACAAAAATTCAGTTTATTAGTGTTAGACTTTTTAAATTTCATGCAGTTGTGTTTTCAGAAATGACTTGATTTTATTTCTTCCTTTGGTAAATAAGGGAACTTTTAGAGCAACAGTTATTTTTGTTTTCATAGAAAACAAATCCCATGTGGTTGATTTTTTTCCAGGAGTCAAATCAAAGTTTTCCCCCTGCATAACTTCAGACTGGTTGTTTGGTTCTATGTAATAATTAACTTCAGTCTAGTGATTTAACTTATGTTTTTGTATACCTAGCAGCAATTATGGCTACAGTGTTGTCATTTGCCTAAGCTGCATGCACATCAAAAGAAGTTCATGTGTAATAGTGCATTTCTAGTGTAGTAGAAAATTAAAAGTGTACTTAGAGATTGAAGCTGACACTCTGTATTAGCCCCTGCTAGCTCCCTGCTGGCTTCCCGACTTCAGACTATCTGTTCCGGACATCTGATAACTCCCCGCTGGCTTCCAGGGCTCCAGACGACCACCTGTTAACTAGTTGACTTTCTGTCTGGGACTCAGTTAATTTCTTACTATCTCTTTGTCGAGGCCCCAGGCAATTTTCGCCCTTTGCTTCTGCCTTGGCTTCCACATTCCTGCTTGTATCACGAGACCTCTCCCCTCCTCACTTTGTTGCAAAAGTATTTAACCACCCACCTGACCCCTCCTCAGTGCCCAGAATTTGGAAGCTATCTCCTCTGGGCCCATGCATGTAATAAAGACTTACTCCGTCACCCCAGATCGTGTAAGAGTTCGTTTCTCTGTAACACTAGAATATGTGGAAATTTGAATTTTTAATTCCATTTAACACAATAAGCTTTCATTTAAATTACATTAGTAGTGTTCAAAGTAGAAGTATGTGTATCTAATTATATACATACATAAAAACTGAGATTTTAACATGTCATATGTATAATCCTGAATACCTGACTTGAAGTTTCTTAGCTGGGGATACCTGGATAGGTGTATAGTGATACTCTCAGGGCACAGACAACTGGGCTGAAAGGGGAGGCATGTCTTCCTATTATTGTCTTCAGTCCTCAGGGACATGGGAGACTGCTTTTCCAGTTCATGTTCATTTTTTTCTTAAATTTTTGTACAATATACTTCAGCATTTTTTAATTTCTTTTCTTTCGAAACTGAGTTGACACTGTGGGGATAGTGTGTAGTGCCCCTTTTCTAGGGTAATGGTTCTTGCCTTTTTTGAAGTTGGCTATTCCCCTTGACATGTGTCCTGCTACCTCATTGAAACCTGTATAGAATCAGTAGTTTATAAGGCTAGAAAGGAATTGGAAGGTTACTTTAGGAAAAATGAACCGGCAATATTTGCTAAGCAACTACCATGTGTTTAGAAATGCTGAAATCTTTACACAAATTCTCTGGATAACCTTCCTCCTTGTCCTAGAGTGTTTAGACTTGGGAAGCCTGAAGCTAGGAAGAAACATAATTGCAGTTTCACCCAATCTTCTGTTTTATTCAAGAGGCCCATTGAAGTCAAATAATTTACCAGTCTCTCATCTGGGGTTGAAAGGGAGCAGGGAGTGAAACAAAATAATAAATTATTATCATCATAACAATACAAACAACCTGTTCCAATTATACAAAAAATACTTTTGTAATTGCAGACACATTTTTAGCTGCAATATAAGCCAAATTCTATTTTTACTTTTAGTAGACAATGGAGTTGCACCCACATAAAAGCTTACATCTTTTTAAATATACACACAGAATGCTATCAAAGTCATGCCCCCCTGTTAATCCTCCTAACACAGACACAGACACAGACACAGACACAGACACAAGTTTGCTTAGCATTCGCATTTGCTGCACTGTGTGCTAGGAACACTTTTTTTTTGGTAGTCTAGATTCCACTGTTTTCAGTTCAATGAACAAGGCTACTCTGAGGCAGTGTGGGACATGAACAGAATGTTAGGTGAAAGCCTTTATTTTGGGGTCCTGTAGCCTCTACTCAATGAGCCACAGGAAGTGGCATACATTATTGGAAATAAATAATTCCAATTGGGAATAATTTATCTCAATTGAACTGCTTGGAAGAAAAATATGTGAGAAACTGTAACAGAACCACTGGGTTCTATTGCTCTGGGTTCTACTGTCTGCCACCAATAACAGCCATGACTCCCAATGCCAGAGTATTATGAAAATGAAAGGAACTATATACTCAAAAGTTACACAGCTTTAGGATAATGATGGAATAGTGCCATTAAATCCCACTTGCATTAAAAACAAACAAACAAAAAACACTCACAAACACCACAGTCCTGCCATCCCCCCTACCCTGATAAACCAGGCTAGTCGGAGGTGCCATCTCAGCAAAAAGGGTAGAAGTCTGTATCCTGACTTCCTCCAGTCATCCATACTTGGCTAGCTAGGCTCCTGCTTTTAATCCAAACTATACTCTCATGGGAGGTCAGAGAATTGTTCTGCATCCTTTCAAACTGTAATAGGAGTTAAAATGTAAATAGAAGTTAAAGCTGCCACTCTGTTCTGACCTCTGATAACTCCCTGCTGGCCCCCAGGCTCCAGACGACCACCTGCTGACTAGTTGACTCCCTGTCTTGGGCTCAGTTAATCTCTTACTACCTCTTTGCCCCGCCCCGGGCAATTTACGCCCTCTGCTTCTGAGTCCTTGGCTCCCACTCTCCTGCTCCCTGCTTGTGCCGAATGACCTCTCCTCTCCCCACTTTGTTACAAAGGTATTTAACCACCCACCTGACCCCTCCTCAGTGACCAGAATTTGGAGACTGTCTCCTCTAGGTCCACATGCGTTAATAAAGCGCTCACTCCGTTGACCCCACATAGTGTCAGAGTCCGTTTTTCCGCAACAAAACCACATGACCAAAAACCTGCACTGCTGCTACATTATCAAAAGGCTTCTTCTTCCCCAGCTGCATAAGCAAGAGTGAGAGAGAAAGCCTCTCATGGCTCGCCTGCCTGCTCTCCTTCCCACATGGTTTAGAGCTCCAGTGTGGCTGAGAGAGAGAGCTGCTGCCCTGGTGCCTGGGTTTAAATTACAGCTCAGATTTTCCTCCATAACCCCATTTCTGACTCTTCTCACACTGGGTTACACTTGCCAGCACAGTGGTCACTTCTGCATTTCTCAGCTGCCATTGTTTGTTAGGGTAAGTGTGGCCCTGTGACATAGAGCTAACCACCTTCCTGCTCTTGCACAGGTGCAGGAAGCCCTCTGGCTACGCCATATCATGAATTAGAATCACACCCTTCTCCTTTGTTCCTAAGCAGGCATAGCCACTTAACGTTACTAAAACACTGACCAAGTTCTTCAGATAAGCAAAGTAAATCTCAATGGCTTTGGTCCACTTGCCTCATCCCCTAAACTATAGCTGTGGGGATCCTTGGGATTTTTTGCAGTGGGACCTCTAGCTCAGAACCCTGTTTCAAAACCATTGGTCAAGACTCAGTGGTAAGCAACACAGAGACCCTGAGACTATTTTGAAACAGATGATTCTAGACTTCTGGTTCAGGGAAAAGGGGCAGAACATCTTCTCAAATTTATTTTGAGCATTTCTGTTGTCAAAACAATGAAAACAAGAATGTGGGCAAGATATCTTCTGCACACATTATACCATAGACACATGGCAACATACTATATTTCTTGGTATTCTCTTTTTAAAAAAATCACTTCTACTGGAAATTATTCACAATTCTTTCCTTTTTAAAAAATTATCCTTAATATTTTTATCTTTTTTATACCAATTCAAGATGCAACTGGTCTAGTACTCCCCCCAAAATTTAAGTTATCTTTGATCAGTTTCTTTTTTGTCCTCTTGATCTAACGTGTCTAAATAATTTTGACTCTAAACATATACAATCTTTGCAGGAAATATATTTTTATTTTATCTCTATCTCTTTCAAATACTTCAACATTTAAATATTACTTTTCTTATAACACATTCATTGTTCTTTATACTAGTGATTTGTGTTCTGCGTTGATATGTACCTCTATAACTAGTTTGTAATATACTTGGGAGATACAACATCCTTGGAACCACAACTACTATTGATACAGGGTGCAGCCAAGAGGGGGGCCCCCAAAAGGGATTTGAAATGGGGTCCAGAACCTAAGGTGTCCAGGAAATATTAAGATGTCCTCACTCCTTCACCCCTACAGGCGTGAGTTGAGGGAAGGAACAAATGGAGCAGGGCCTTTGAGAACTGTTTTCCATAGCAACAGCTTTGCAGCTCACCTGTGGCATGGTCATTTGACATATCTATAACCTTTCACTGGTTTCATAGATACGTTAAATAGCTGTGGCCATGCTTTGAGCCAGGGAGAAGGGAGTGACTTTCACCCAAGACAAAACTGGGAGGCAACTCCCCCTGATTACAGCGCCTGCATGAAAGCTTGGAGATGATTGGCTCCACGCCATGGGGCCACACATGCCCAGACTGATAATGGCAGCCCAGTAAAGCTAGAAGGATATGGAAGTCCTGGCAGGTGTAGCCAATTGTGGGATGAGTAAGAAATGGGGCTGCAGAGGAAGATTTGCGTGGGGATTTAAACCCATACACGGCAGCCATTGCGGTGGGGGGACCATGAGGTTTTGCCAGAGTGAGGACCCCCTTACAGCTCTGGTGGAAAGAGGACCACGCAGCTTTGGTGTCTTGGTTGGGACCACACAGCCTGGGTGAGAGTTAGGACCACGCAGACTTGGAAGAGTGCAGACCCCTTTGCGGTGCTGGTGAGGTAGGAGTAGAACCATGTGGCAGTGGCAGTGGGGAAGAGCCACACGGTCTGAACCAGAGTGCAGATCCCCTTGCAGCATTGCAAGGAGGGGGTCCACAAGGCTTTGCAAGAGTGCAGATCCCCACAGCTCTGGTGGAGGAAGGAAGAGGCTTTGCCTGGACATCAACACAGCTGATGGTGCCAGCAGCCTGGGGACACGGAGGTGTGTTGTTTTTCCTGAGTTACGGTAGCCAGGATAAGGGCAGGGGGAGAAGGAAGCACTGTGGGCATCAGTAGTTATCCTAAAGGACTTTGATAGTTTAATGGGGACACTGGGTCACTTATTTAAGTTTGTATAGCCTTAAATAAACCTTTCCTTTCCTTTTCACAAATCTCTGGCATTGAGAGATATCTTTCTGATTGGCAGTGGACAGATGAGCCCAGTAGATGGTCCGGACGGTATTAGTATACCATCCTCTGGAGTCTGGGCCCCGTGTGTGTATGTGACTGTTCTGTAACAGTTTTTGACATCCCTGGGTAGGCCAAATATTGCACCCTGCCTTGGACCTCTGTTCTGTTACACTATAAAGCCTTTGCATCTCTGCACACAAAGACTCAATGAAGTGCCTTGATGTAATATAATTCCAGTATATGTTGCAGAACAGACGAGGTCTTGGTTAATTAAGTATTTAATGAGTTTAACTCATGTTCCCAATGAGATCATAAACTGGACTCACAAGAGCTGTGCATTTTACTGCCTCTGATACTTGGTAAATGGTAGGTGTTTAAAAAATTATAAATGAGTTGAAACAAGACAAATGATAATCACAGTGGGAAATTATTTTTCAGCACCCTGCTATGACTACTACCCACTAATATTGACTCAGTATATACTACTTGTTAAGCATTCTCTCATATAGTTTTCATCAGTTATATCATTTAATTGTTTTTCCTATCCTATTATGTCAGTGTAATTATTATTCCCATTTAGAGGCAAGAAAATGAAAGCACAATAAGATGAGTAATTTCCTGAATTCACACTTTGCAAAACTGATAGAGCTGATATTTGCAGCTCTGACTCTTAAGATTGAGCAATTAGCAGTAAGTACTGTACATAATTTATGTCTTCTGGAACTCAATAAATATTTACATTTTACTAAGTGAAAATTTACAGATAGTAAAATGTACTCTCCTTAGAGTATGGTTCTGAGTTTTGACTAATACAGTCAGTCATGTAACCATCAACAAAATGAAAATGTAAAATAGTTGTATCATTTAAAAGATTTCCCCATGCTGCTTTGAAGTCAACCCTTTTCCTATTCCCAGGCTCTGGAAACCACCTATCTGTTTTGGGGCCTTATGATTTTGATATTTTAAATGGAATTATATATAGGTGACTTTTGAGTCTGGCTTTTTTACTTAGCATACTTTTGAGATTCATCTCTGATCCTTTCTGATGCTAACTAGCATTCCATTGTCTAAACAAATGTATCACAGTTCATCCATTCAACAGTTGAAAGACAACTGGGTGGTTTCAACTTCATGGTGATTGTGAATAGAGCCACTATAAATATTTGCATACAGTTTGCTGTGTGAACTTAAGTTTTTGTTTTACTTATAATATAATACAAAGAATGATAATTATTAATTATTTATTATATAATTATCATTTTTAAATTATCAAAAGTGAGTTGCTACCTAATATGGGAAGTATATGTTTAGCTTTATGAGAAACTGCCAAACTTTTTAAAAGTTGCTGTAATATTTTATTTTTCTTTTTTTTATTGATGTTCAAGTACAGTTGTCTCCATTTTCCCCCCACCACTAACCCCACCCTAGCCATCCCCACCTTCCACCCTCAATCCCACCCCCATTTGGCTTTGTCCATGGGTTCTTTATAGGTGTTCCTTGACAACCCTTCCTCCTTTTCCTCTGTTATCCCCTCCTACCTTCCGTATGGTTACTGTCGGTTTGTTCTTAATTTCAATGTCTGTTATATTTTGCTTGCTTGTTTGTTTTGTTGATTAGGCTCCACTTATACATAAAATTATATGATATTGTCTTTCACTGCCTGGAAGCAACCCAAGTCCCCATCAGAAAATGAATGGACCAAAAAATTATGGTACATTTACACGATGGAATACTGTGCAGTAGAAAGACAGAAGAAGCTTCTACCATTTGTGACAACATGGATGGATCTGGAGAGCATTATGATAAATGAAGTTGTTGTAACATTTTACATTTCCACCAGAAATACGAATCCTTGCCAGTATGTGATATTGTCATTTTCTTAAAGTTTAGTCATTTAAGTGTTTTTATTATTTTAGGCCTTGAATTTAGGTCTATGATTCCCTTTAATCTTTTCTAAAAAATAATGAAATGTATGAATCAAGATGTATTTATTTTTTGCATATAAATGACTAACTGTTCTGACACCATTTGTTTATATATTTGTTTTTAAATTTTTAAAATTGTTCTTCAAGTGCAGTTCTCTCCATTTTCCCCAACATTCTGGCCTGCCCCACCTACCCAGAGCCGCCTCCTCAATACTAATCCCTTCGGCTCTGTCCATGTATTTATTATATATGTTCCTTGATGACCCTTCCCATATTTTCTGCAATTATCCCTCCACCTGTTCCCTTTTGGTTACTGTCAGAGTGTTCTTTATTTCAAAGTCCCTTGTTATATTTTCCTTGCTTCTTTGTTTTGTTGATTATGTTCCATTTATAGGTGAGATCATATGGTGTTTGTCTTTTACCACCTGGCTTATCTCACTTAGCATAGCGCTCTCCAGATTCATCCATGCTGTTGCAAAGGGTAGGAGCTCCTTCTTTCTTTCTGCTGCATAGAATTCCATAGTGTAAATGTACCATAGTTTTTTTTGATCCATTTATTTACTGATGGGCACTTAGGTTGCTTCCAGCACTTGGCTATTGTAAATTGTGCTGCTATGAACATTGGGATGCACAGGTTCTTTTGGACTGGTGTTCCAGGGATCTTAGGGTATAATCCCAGCAGTGAAATTGCTGGTCAAAAAGAGGTTCAATTTGTAGTTTTCTGAGGAAATTCCATACTGTTTTCCACAGTGCCTGCACCAGTCTGCATTCCCACCAACAGTGCACTAGGGTTTCTTTTTCCCCACACCTTCTCCAACACTTCCTTGTTGATTTGTTTATGGTGGCCATTCTGACTGGTGTGAGGTAGTATCTCATTGTGGTTTTAATTTGCATCTCACTGATGGCTGGTGATGCTGAGCATCTTTTCATATGTTTCTGGTCCCTCTGTAAGTCCTCCTTGGAGAAGTGTCTATTCAAGTCTTTCACCCATTTTTTAACTGGGTTTCTTGTCTTCCTGGAGAGGAGTCATATGAGTTCTTTACATATTTTGGAGATGGGAAACCCTTGTCCAAGGTATCATCGGCAAATATGTTTTTTCATATAGTTGGTTCTCTTTTCATTTAACATTTTCTGTAGCCATGCAGAAGATTTTTATTTTGATGAGATCCCATTTGTTTATTCTTTTCTTTATGTCCCTTGCTGTAGAGGACATATTGGTGAAAATATTGCTGTGTGGAGTATCTGAGATTTTCCTTCCTGTGTTTTTCTATAGAACTCTTATGGTGTCACAATTTAATATTAAGTCTTTTATCCACCTTGAATTTATGTTTATGTATGGTGTAAATTTTTGATAGAGTTTCATTTTTTTACATGTTGCCAGGTCTCCCAATACCATTTGTTGACAAGGCTTTTTTTCCTCCATTTTATGCTGCTGCCCACTTTGTTGAATATTAATTGACCATTATAACTTGGGTTTAGTTCTGGACTTTCCATTCTGTCCCATTGGTCTATGTGTCTATTCTTATGTCAATACCAGGCTGTTTTGATTACAGTGGCCTTGTGATACAGTTTGATATCAGGTCTGGTGATCCCACCTACTTTATTCTTATTTCTTAAAATTGCTGCAGTTATAGGGGTTGTTTATGGTTCCACATAATTTTTCGAAATGTTTGTTCTATGTCTGTCAAATATGTCATTAATACTTTAATAAGGATTGCATTGCATCTAAAAATTGCTTTAGGTAGTATGGACATTGTGATGATGTTAATTCTTCCAGTCCACGAACACAGTGCATGCTTCCATTTGTTTGTGTTTTCCTTAATTTCTTTCTTCAGTGTTGTGTAGTTTGCTGAGTACAGGTCTTTTGCGTCCTTGGTTAGGTTTATTCTTAGGCATTCTATTTTTCTTGTTGCTTTATCAAATAGGAATTTTTTTTGTTGATTTCTGTTTATGATATTTCATTGTTGGTGTACTAAAATGCCTTTGATTTCTGAATGTCAACTTTGTATCCTGATGTTTTGCCTAATTCACTTATTAGGTCCAGTATTTTTTTTTTTTTTTTGTGAAGTCTGTAGTATTTTCTATGTATACTATCAAGTCATCTGCAAACAATGACAGTTTTGTTTCCTCCTTTCCAATTTGGATGCCACTTACTTTTTCTTGTGATATTGCTGTGGCTATGACTGCCAATACTATGTTGAATAGGCATGATGAAAGTGGAAATTCTTGTTTTGTTCCTGTTCTTAGTAGGAAAGCTTTTAGTATTTTCCCATTGAGTGTGGTGTTGGCTATATGTCTTTCATAGGTGGCCTTTATTATGTTGAGGAGTGCACCCTCTATTCCCACTTTGCTGATTGCTTTTATCATAAACTGGTGCTGTAACTTACTAAATGCTTTTTCCACATCTGTTGATATGATCATGTGATTTTTGTCTTTCCTTTTGTTTATGTGATGTATTATGTTTATTGATTCATGTATATTGTACCATCCTTGCATCCCTGGGATAAATCCCACCTGACCATGGTGTATGATCTTTTTAATGTATTGCTGGATACAGTTTGCCAATATTTTATTGAGGATTTTAGCATTTATGTTCATCTGCGATATTGGCCTGCAGTGTTCTTTGTTTGTTGTGTCTTTGGTTTTGGGATTAGGATAATGCTGGCTTCATAAAAAAAAAGTTAAGGAGTCTTCTGTCTTCTTCGAAGGTATAATCATAAATTTTGAATCACCTGGGTCATGGTGAATAGTCATGCAACAGATATATAACTTCTTTAGTAAAATGTTTATCTTTACCTTAGGCAAAAATGTTGTCCATGTTTCTTTGCCTTTATGTTAACACATCTTTGAAATAAGCCATAATCACCCTCAAGAGAGCACATATTCTTCTTATTAGCTATCCTGTAATCCAACCCCAGTGTTTCTTTCTTCCACCTCTGTGTAATCTTTCTTTTATTTCCTTCTCAATTCTGAATTCATAAAATTGGCTGCATAACTGTTATTCTCCAGAATACTTGAAATCTTGTTCCCTGGTATACATGGTCAGTTAGACTTAAATAAACTCTTATAAACATTCTCTATAGTGTTGTACATTTCTTACATCAACATTTATTTGGCATAGTCAACAGAACACCAGAAAGTTCACCCAAGACCACCTTTGGACCCAGACCTGGTGCTAGGTACAAGCAAATGTCACCTGATCCCCACTTTATGTTCCACACTTTACATTTGTTGAACTAGAGTTTGTTGTTGTTGTTTGTTTGTTTGGAATTTTGGGCCCCCTTGCTTTAAATAAAAGGCCATGACGTTATTTGAGATTTTCTTAGAAAATTCTCAAGATGCATAAGGGTTGAAGTAGCCCAGTGGGTGGAGGGAAATGGGTTGTGGGTCATTTTTCTTTTTACTTTTTATTTAATTTAATTTATTTTTTTTACTTTATTGTTCAACTAAAGTTGTCTACATTTTTCCCCTTTACTCTTTCCTGCCCCATAGTCCCCAACCTCCCTCCCTCAATATTATGATCCGTTGGTTTGTCCATGGGTCTTTAAACATATTCCTTGACCCTTCCCCTACTTTCCCCCATTACCCTCCTATCCTCTCCCCTCTAATTACTGTCAGTTCCTTTTTTTATTGTTGCTCAAGTACAGTTGTTTCCATTCTCCTGCCACCATTCTCGCCCACTCCCCCCAACTTCCCACCCTCAATACTATCCCCCTTGGCCTTGTCCATGGCTCCTTTATACATGCTCCCTGATGACCCTTCCCCTCATTTCCCCTGTAATCCCCCTCCCCTCTGGTTACTGTCAGTTTGTTATTTATTTCAATATCTCTGATTATATTTTGCTTGCTTGTTTTGCTGATTAGGTTCCATTTGCTACTTTTTAATTTCAGGTTTTAATTAAATTATTTATTGAAACTATGAGGAAAATCTTTGCTGGTTAAATGAGAAACTGAACTCTCTTTAGCTTCAAAGAGGAAGAACATTCAATTGCCTACCCTGAATAGCCAATGGGGTGGTAACAGTTGTTCAGACACTGAATCTGCCGTGGTAGACATGTGTACCACATGGTATTCAGTGCAATAACACCGTGGGTCTTGGAAGCTGGTAGGGACCCTAGAGAAAATAGTAGGGTGCTCTGGAATGGGTTTACCCCAAGATAGAGGACTAAGAAAGGAGATAAATAGAGAGCAGATGTCTCTAAAATAAATAGAGAGACAGGAAGGGAGGGAGAAAGAGAGGGAGAGAGACATCAATGTGTGGTTGCCTCATGCACACCCCACACTGGGAAGCTGGCCTGCAACCCAGGCATGTGCTCCAAGTGGGAATTGATTGAGCAACACTTTGGTTCACAGATTGGTGTTCAATCCATTGAGCCACACCAGCCAGGGCTGCTAATACTTTTTTAAAAATAGATTTTATTTATTTATTTTTAGATGGGAAGATAAGGAGAAATAGAGGGATAGAAACATCCATGTGTGGTTGCTTCTCAAGCACTTCCCACTGTGGGCATGGCCTGCCACCCAGGCATATGCCCTGACTGGGAATTGAACCAGTGGCTTTTTGCTTTGCAGACCTGCAGTCATTTAACTGAACCACAGCAGCTAGGGCTGTTAATGCTCTTTTTATGGCTTCTGTAAATATTATACTACATGTCAATTACCAGAAAATGAAAGTGGTTCATGACAAGTTCAATGAAGAGAAATACCCAAGAGTGGTGTTTTTTTTTTCCTTTGAACAAAAAGTTGTTATGTAACTGAAAAAATGGGTTCAGCTGCCTGCTGCAACAAAAGTCAAATTTGTCAGACAGGTGCTGTTTCAATAAAAAAAATAGGTTTATACTCAGGTGCCATGACCTGGGAGAACAGTGGACTCTCATCTCAAAGACCATCTCATCTGTCTGATCAAGTCCATGGTTCTTCTTGGGTTAGAGAGAGGAGGGCTTTTTTTCCTATACAGCTAGCTTTTGGCATTCTCAGGCCCTATCCATAAATCTTTCTAGCCTTCTATGAACTCAGTGTAATATTTCCACTCTGTGCCACATTGGCCAATTGGGGAGACACCCTGTCTATGATATCAGGGTCAGTGGGAGAATGGGGTTGCAGGACCAAGGTCAGAAAATCTGGAGATGTTGCAGCTCTCAGTCTACTTCCTGGTGCTGGTCCAGGGGAGAAACATTCAGGGGATACAGCTGAAGTCTATGAGGTACCCCTGAATTCTGGTGTACTGACATTCTCTGCAAATACTCCACCTGGTTAGCTACTTTGACTAACAATTAACATAACAATATCATAACAATTTCCCCTTCCATAACACTGAAGACTTGTAATATTACAAGAATAAATGGATGAAGTTCTCATCTTCTTTAATTTCTTACTGCTCTCAGTGGGCATAGCCCTACATATCCCTGCTCCAAAGAAAGAAAGGGGTCAAGAATGAAAGGAAGCCTTTATGGAAGAGAGAAGAATTGCTATCTTTTAAGACAGTATACACGTTGTCTCAAGGGTGGCACTGCTGAACAAGTGAAGTGGGTAGACTGCTTCATATTTCAAGAGTCAGAGTTGCAGATAGGCTTCCAAAATGAGATCTACTGTGTAGACAAGCAATTGAGTATTTCGTGAGAGGTATGCCTAGTAGTCCAGGGGAAATTGTAATTTCAGAGACTGGAGAGACTAAAGGATCTCTATGACCTACACCTGAGTGGGTGTTTGCATGGCACACACAACAGTGGGAAAATTTTGCTAAGAAAGCCGTTGTGTGGGAAATGAGGAATAAAATAAAAAGTAACACTGTCACTTACCTTTGGGAGTCAGAATCACTGTACTATTTGAAAAGAGTAATTTTAAACCTCTTTCAGAAGTTCAGGTCCAGCTTTCATTGCAGTATCAACAACAATGGCAAGATCTGAGTCCTTCTCAGGAAGTGCCTGCTTTAAGTGTGTGAGAGGTGGATCCTAGGCTTGATTCTTGCGAGCTTTAGGGAAGAGTGTGTTGTTAGCAGGATGTCATAAAGACTTGTCCATGTTTGCTTAACTGCTGTTTAGGACCTTGAATCTTCCAGGTCTTTAATAAGACTCAGTTTTGCAGGTGGGATGGATGTAAGGACTTGTCAGACTCATAGGTACACACCTGCAATGAGCAAAATTTTGCCAAGTTGTGTTTTTTTCTAAACATTTTACATATACTGTGATTTTTTTATTCATATTCTAAATGTAAAGGAGGTGTTTCTAAAATATAAACTTGGAAAGGTCTCCCATAAAGTATTTCAAAGGGGCTTAATTAATTTAAACCCACTTTAGGGTCCTACCCTAATCCAGAGCAAGACAATATGGAGTTCCTGGTCCCATTTCACATGTATTTATTGCCATACTTTCAGCAGGGTCTTTTTTATTGTGTGGTTCATTTTCTCACACTTCCTCACAGAGTGGGGTGTCCAAGATGCACATAGTTTTCATTGAATTTGTATTGCCTGTCTTATCTTCTGGGAGATTTCTGAGGTGAAAGATGTTCTATTGTCATTTCGAATGCTGTAAGGGAATCCAAATCTGTTTTTTTTTGTGTGTGTGTGTGCAGAAATTTTGCTACTGTACTTGCTTTCTCAGTTCTAGTGGGATATGCCTTTACCCATCTGGAAAAAATGTCTGAAAAGGCTAATAAATATTTAAAATTTCCCATGGATTTAAATATCTGTGTAAAACAAACTTTCCAGTCCTCAAATGGGCATGTCCTCCTGTACTCCCTTTCTGGCTGGGGCATGTTCTGTCTTAGGGTTTTTCTGCAGCATATCTGACAGGTTGAGATAATCTTCTGAATAGGCCCATGTAAATGAGGGCCCTACAATGTGGTCTGATGAGGTCAATTAAAAGCATCTCTACCATAATGAGTCCCTTCATGTAGGTGTTTGAAAATAGGATATACTGGAGCTTCAGGTTAATTTTCCATATGGAATTATGGTCAGTGTTAAAGAATCCCCATTCAAATGCCTATTCCTCATCTCATTTTGTGTAATGAGGCTTCAATTCTGACAAGTCCAGGTGGAGAATTAAAGCCCTAAGAAGTGGCAGCCCTTAGTGGCTTATCTTGCTGCTTTATCAGCAGTTTGGTTTTCCTGGCTTGCTTGGGAACAATTCTCCTAGCAGTTCATTATGGCAATTTGGTTTGGTAGATTCACTATATCTGGCAATCGTAAAAGACATTTTACAATCTCTTTTACATAGGATAATGCTATGGCTCTGGTGAGGGCTATCAGTTCAGCCTTTAGTGCTGAGGTTCCCATGACAAAGGCCTGGGCTTTTATAACTTTGTCTATGGTGACTACTGCATACCTGGCTTATCATTAACCATTCCACATGATGCTACTCTCCTCTGTATGTAATTTCCAGTGTGGTTCTATCACTGGTTGGTCCAATAGATCCAGTCTGCTGAAATAAACTCTGTCATGATTTCCAAGTAATCACGGTAGAGGTCTGAGAATTTCTTTGAGTATGGTCATAAGGTGGTCAAGTTTAAGATAGTGGTGGTTTGTAAGGTAACATTTGGGTATCTAATAAAATGTCCTGATATTCTCCCATGCACCCTACCATCAGCCAATACCCTCCTTTCTAACATATCTCAGTAAGGGTTTCTGTCCTTTTTTTTTCTTTTTGAGTTCTTGGCAGTCCATTTTTCAATGGTTCTCCTTCTCACAATAGATATATCAATTGGTGTGTCTTTCCCCCTTTCTTTCAGGTCCCATGTCTCCTTCTCATTTCCCCTAACTATTCCTAAGAAAATGGTAGCTTGCTTTAATTTCCTTGTTTCCCAGGCATGATGATAAACTTTAAGGGCTCTGTCCAGCACCTAGAAGGGGTTAATTTCCAATATCCCACCTAAACGTTGGATCTTTCTTCTGATATTAAGGAAATATGGCCAATAAATGTCATGTTTACCATCTAGATATATTTGGGTGCTTTAGGGTCAACATCAACTTGCTTTTGATATGCCTGATTGATCCTTCTAAAAATTCAGAAGTACATTTGTTTAATTTCTGTTGAACAGTCTGTATCATATTCAGGTTCTTTTGTTTAGGCACCACTTTGTGAAGCCCTTCAAATATGCACATTTTGTGATATTTTAGAAAGGCTAGGTCCCTGCCATGCAATTCTCAGTTGGGCTCTGTCAAGAAAATTGCCCAGGTTGGGGTGGGAATCTCATTGGGATTCTCTTGATAAATGCAATGAATCTCTTCATTCACCTTATTTATAACTTATAACTACCTTTTACCTGCCATTAGAAGGATGTTAAGGAGAGCCCATATATCTGCCAAGTTTTACTTGTGAGTGGCAGAAATAAAAGTGATAAGATCTGACATATTCTGAGGATTATCCCTGTATGAGGGGTTAGAACTCTTCCAATTCAGTAAATCCGAAGCAAAAAATGGAATATGAGCCCAATAATAGGCAATGAGTTGGCCTCCCCAGTTTATTCCACCTATAGGGTATTGCCTCAAAGGGAATAATATGACTCCAGATAAGGATGCTCCCTGGCCAAATTGAGTGCCCTGCCATGGCTTCAAGGGGAAGACCATTCCTTCATCATGCAGGAGTGGGGTTGTTGTTCCTTTGGGACCTGTTTCATAGGTATTTGTGGTTGGTGGTAGAAATCTGCTAATCTGGAGTTCCTCAGGTTCAGAACATTATGGGCACTCATCTCTTCATTTTTATTTTCCTCTTGTGTCTTTCTGGGAAAGGTTTTGAAGTCTATTCCTTTCTCTGTATTATTAGTTTACCTGCCCCCACCCCGACTTTTTTGCCAAGCTTCTTATTATGTAAAGACATAAATGCCTGGATATAAGGTATTTGTTCCATTTCCTTGACCATTGGCAAAACAATTACAACTGTATGACAGTGTACTAATCTAGGGAATGATTTAGGGGTCATTTCCCCCCATGGTTTAAAGTATACATAGGCCAGTTTTACCATAGAGAAATAATTTTTCTTAATCATTGTATTATAGTTGTACATAGACAAATCTGCTAAAATTTGGCCCAGTGAGCTCTCTTTATGAATCAAAACAAACAACCTCTAATGGCAGAAAAGTACAAACTCTAAACCACAACCATAGAAAGACCCCAGGCAAAGTGGGAACATATAAACAAAACTTGGATCCATAAAAACATTATTTCAAATGAATGCTCACAAACAAGTCCTAGTAACTTATCTCCTGACAACCAATACTGCAAGTGATTCTAACAAAATCCAAGTGGCATGCAACCCAAACAGCACAAGCCCGAATAGCAGAGATATATGGCCAACTAATCAAAACTGTGCTTGCATACATATATGATGTCTCAGCTGTGAGAGTTTCCAGAAGTTGGCAGTGTCCCAGCCATTAATTTCACTTGACTGGCTCATCAGAACTTTCCTGGCACATGTCAATTGCATGGCAATGGCAATGGCTAAGCCAAAACAGAATGGATGGAGGTACTCTGGTGTGTGTACTGGTTTGACTTACCCAGTCTTGTGGGTAAGCTCCCCAGAAATGTTTTCTTTCACCAGCCAAGCATTTCAGGTGATGACATGTTGAGAAGGCATGCAGAGAAATTCTACAAGAAAAGCTCTTGGCAGCTACTGGGAAATTCCTACAGTCCTGCTGCTGTGTTGGACTGCCACAGACAGCTAGGACTTGAGCTTGGGCCCTCTGGGATTTACCAAGGTCCATGTTCTCCTGGGTGGATTGCCAAAAACTATACCCAAACAAGGGAGTTCTAATTTCCTAATGAAATAGAAGCCACACTCATGAAACAGGTGCTGGTGCAAAAAGAAAGAGATTTTTATCCAGGTGCCACAACCTGAAAGAATTGTGGACTCCCATTTCAAAGACCATCTTATCTTCCTGCTCAAGTTCATGGTTCTAATAGAGATGAAGAGGGAAAGGCTTTTCTTTCCATCAGATTATCTTGCTAGCTTTTGGCATGTTCAGACCCTGTCAATTAATACTTCTAGCCTTCTGTGAACTCCGTGTAAGATCCCCACCATGTGCCATTATGATCAATGAGGAAGACTCCCCAGCACTCCCTTACTGTCTATGATATCAGGATCATTGTGGAGGGGGATGGGCAACAGAGACTTGCCTTCAGGAAGCCTGGGGCTGTTGCAGCCCTCAGCTTGCCTGCAAATTCTGTACCCAATGCCCACAAAGGGAGTTGTCTGATGTCCACAGGTTACCCATGAATCCTGGTGTGCCTGCATTTTATGCATGGTCTTCACATGTCCTGCCCTTCTGACTGTCTATGGTAACAATAAGACCTGGCTGTTTTCTGTTTGCCTGATTTTCCTTTTGGAGAAAATTTGGCCTCCAATGGGTTGGCTTCCACTAAGGTCCCAAACAGTATTGCTCCATCACCAATGGTCAATAAGATGACTTCAATACTGAGACTTTTTAGCATTGTGAGACCATGCTATCTAACTGAAACAAAAATGTTAGTCATCAATGCATTCATTGGTTTGATTTATGACCAAAGGGGAAACATTGGCCATATAACCTTTTTAGTAAAAAGTTTAGCTTTACCTTAAGCAAGCCCTAGTCCTGTGCGTCTAGGTCGGGGGGGGGGTCAAACTCATTTTCACCAGGGGCCACATCAGCCTTGCAGTTGCCTTCAAAGGGCCATATGTAATTTTAAAGCTGTATAAATGTAACTACATTTCAACAGTCAAGCAAGAGCTCAGTGCTGCTGCTGGGTAAAAAAAAGTTGCTGGGCCAGACAAAACCAGGTGGAGGGCTGGATTCAGCCTGTAGGCCTTGTGTTTGCCACCTGTAATCTAGGTTAATGCACCTTTGATATAAGCTGTAACCACGCTCAAGAGAGCTCATAATCGGGCAAAGATGGAGGCATAGATAGATACACTTTGTCTCCTTGTACAACCAAAGGAAGGACAACAAAAAATTTAAAAAGAAAAAACAGAACTGTCAGAAAATCAAACTGTATGGAAGTCTGGCAACCAAGGCGTTAAAGAAGAAACATTCATTCAGACTGGTAGGAGGTGTGAAGATGGGTAGCCAGAGCAGAAAGAATGTGTGGCAAAGTGGTGGCAGGTGGACCAGATGGTCCCACATTCATGTGTGGATAAGCTGGGAGGAACTGGTGAGCGAGACAGACCTCACAACCCAGGGTTCTCATGTGGGAAACTAAAGTCTCAAAACCTCTGGCAGTAAAAACCCATGGGTGTTGCAGCAATGGGAGAAACTCCCAGCCTCACAGGAGAGGCCCACACACACAAACCCACCCACTCAGGAATCAGCACCAGAAGGGCCAAATTTGTATGTGGGTAGCAGAGGAATTGACTGAAAGCAGGGTGAGAGCTGAGTGAATGGGATTTTTTCTTCTTGGACTCTTCCCTCACATATAGTGCCACAATGCAGAGACATGGTCGAACAACCCTGACAAATAACTAAGATGCCACCCCTTACAACATAACAGGTGGGCCCAGACAAAGAAATATGGCTGAAATAAAAGAACAGATCAAAGCTCCAAAATAGAACTAGGCAATGAAGAGATAGAAAACCTTTCAGATGCACATTTCAAAACACTGGTAATCAGGATGCTCACAGAATTAGTTGAGTATGGTTGCAAAATAGAGGAAAAAGTGAAGGTTATGAAAAGTGAAATAAAGGAAAATATACAGGGAACCATCAGTGATGGGAAGGAAACCTGGACTCAAATTGATGATTTGGAACAAAAGGAAAAAATAAACTTTCAATTAGAATGGAATGAAGAAACAAGAATTCAAAAGAATGAGTAGAATATTAGAAATCCTGGAAAAACTTTAAATGTTCAAACATTTTAATCACAGGAGTGCCAAAAGTAGAAGAGGAAGGGCAAGAAATTAAAAACTTATTTGAAAAAATAATGGAGAACTTCCACAACCTGGCAAAGGAAATAGACTTTCAGGAAGTCCAGGAAGCTGAGAGTCGCAAACAAGTTGGATCCAAGGAAGTATACACTAAGGTCATCATAATTACATTATCCAAGATTAAAGATAAGGAGAGAATCTTAAAAGCAGCAAGAGAAAAGGAAATAGTTACCTAAAAAGGAGTGCTCATAAAACTATCAGCTGATTTCTCAAAAGAAACCTTGCAGGCAAGAAGGAGCTGGAAAGAAGTATTCAAAGTCATGAAAGTCAAGCACCTACATCCAAGATTACTCTATACAACAAAGCTATTATTTATAATGAAAGGGCAGATAAAGTGCTTCCCAGACAAGGTAAAACTAAAGGAGTTCATCATCACTAAGCCCTTATTACATGAAATGTTAAAAGGACTTATCTAAGTAAAATAAGAAGATCCAAACTATGAACAATAAAATGACAACAAACTCACAACTATCAACAACTGAACCTGAAAAACAAAAAGGAACTAGAACAGGAACAGAATCACAGAAATGGAGATCACATGGAGGGCTATCAGCAGGGAGGGAAAAGGGGAAGAATGGGAGAAAGGTACAGGGAATAAGAAGCATAATTGGTAGGCACAAAATAGACAGGGGGAAGTTAAGAATAGTATAGGAAACGGAGAAGCCAAAGAACTTATATGTACGGCCCATGGATGTGAACTAAGGGAAAGATATGCTGGAAGGAGTGGGGTACAGAGTGGAGGGAGATAAAGGGGAGGAAAAATTGAACTGTAATAGCATAATTAATAAAATAAACTCAAAAAAGAAAAAAGAGCACATATTCTTATTAAATATTGTGTAATCCAATTTACACCCTTTTTTCCACCTCTGTGTAATCTAACTTTTATTAATTTCTTAGTTTTAAAGAAAGTACTCTTCAAAATTGTTATTGTCTGGAATATTTGAGATTTTGCTCCCCAGCTATATCATTAGTTTTGATGAAATAAATTCATAAAAGATTTACAGGTTTTGATATTTCTTACATTGACATTACCAACACACATTATTTGGGAATAATACATAAGAAGATTTTGAACTTGTATTTCCTCAAGATTGTATCTCAACAGCAAGAAAGAGTCAAGACCAATTTTTGGAAGAAGCAGGCTGTGATTCCTCACCATACATTTTCCAGATGTTTCTTCTTGCCTGCCATTATTACATTTATTCTGACAGGTTATATTTCTCTTCACTATTTTTAGTTTCATATAACTATAAAAACTTCCTCACTCAAATGTAGACATTTATAAATTCTCTTTAAACTGTTATTTTTATTTAAAAGTATGAACTATAAAGTCATACAAAATCTACTAGGCTGCTGAGAATTTGATTGGAGAGGAGTATGACTCCCCTCCCCTCCTACCCAAGGAAATGTTAAAAAAAATCCTGAGTATTTGAGATTGTTATGGATATTTAAAGAAAGCATGTATTTAAGCTCATTGTAAAACACATTTCTGGGGTTTCTCCTGTGGGGTCAGGATAAATCAGGTCAGGGTTTTGTTAGCGGTAAGGTTCTAGTCTTCCCTTTTTGTCTTTCTCTTTCCCTTTCTTTCTAGGTTTCTTTTCTATCTCATCTAAATTTGGATTCTATGTAACTACTAGTCTCATATAATATTTAAGGTGTGAATAAAGGCAGGTTAATCTTGTGGGATTCCATAATTTTTAAAAAATGTTTATCCAAATACATTTTGACCTTTCTAGAAGAAGATGTTTTTAATAAATGAACTTACTGATTCTTGCATGTAACACTCCATCCCACTCTCCACTGTCAGGAAGTTAAATACGTAGATCAACACTGTAGTAAGCAGGAAAATAATTTAGTCAATATTTCTGCTTAAAAGTAAATACAATCTACACAACTTAGTAAAATCAAAAGGTAGTCATGCTATGTTAGGAAGTTCTATGGGTAAGAGTTGACACAGATAATTCTTTAATCCACAATTGGTAAATAGTAATATTGTCATTTCTAATACTACTGATAATGTGACTACTATAACTGCTACTACTATTACCACTGATTATGTTATCACTACTAATAATACCTTGACATTGTACAACCAGTTATAATTTATTTTTTTAAGTCTTGAGTTCTCTTACTTACTATCATGTTGCTTTTGACATATAACTAAAATCAGAGAGGAAGATTTGGCATAGTCCTGAATTCAACTGTGTTTTAATTTTCCAGTTGTGAATACAAAGCATTTTTATACTATAAGTTGAATCCTACCTCAGTCACTATTATTTGGTCTCCATATTGGTTGTGATAGCAAAATAACAAAAGCCCTTAGCTACAGGCATACATTTTGTACAAGGACTGTAATTGGCTACAATGACTTGTCTTAGAACTAATGTGGTTATACCAGTGTGATTTAACATCCAGATGTACCTTCCATAGACAATTCTTGCTCTTTCTGTGATCCAAATTTTCAATCTATGATTTTCCCTCATTTAATTGATCCAAAGCCAATAGTCTTCTGTCTTTGATCAATGTCAAAGATCTTTCTGAGCTTTCTCATAAAGCCCTGTTTCTTGGCACCAATGCTTCTCTACTTCCTTCTTCCCTCCTCCTTCGATGACTAATCTTTCTCTTTCTACCTTAACTGTGTTCTCTACATTCTGTTATTCAAAATTTATGGCCTCAATCATTTCTCTCTTCCATAGACACACTTTTATGAAGCTCTGATTTCATGATTTCAACAAGCCCTTCTATAATTATTATAAACACTTTTTCTACCCTTCTATTCTTGAACTTTAACTTAAGTTTTCCTCCAATTCCTCCAGCTCATAGAACATCATTAAATATGTACTGCACATAATTACAGGACTTGTGGAAGAAACATAAAAATATACCTTGGCTTACGGGGGCTTACATTTTCATGGAGAGTTAAGACTACATATGTGGTATATTTACTTTAATAAGTAAACTTTCTTCTCAAAAGCAACTAGTATAAAACCATAAAGTTGTCATCTCCCTACATCCACTAACACATCATTCCCCATTGCAGTCCACTATACTAACTTGGGGATTGTCTAGAGACTATAGCCTTTATGTACTAGCACAGACATTCAACAAGGATGTTCTGCTGATATTTCTTGTGAAATATGTTTGGATTCAACAATTTTTTTTCCTTCATAAGCTGCTCTCTTCACACGTGGATCCTTGATGTAGCTTTCAAATAAATTTCTGAAGATTTTTGTGCTCCTATCCCAAACCAGCCTATTCACTGCTGTGGAGTTAATCTTCTAAAAGTTTTTTTAAATGCCAGGAATCTCTCTCTTACAAAAGTATTGTGACTTTCAGTTCTGTTATGTTACCTTCTCATATTCTAAAGCTTACTTATTCAATATTATTTACTCACTACTTTGGTTTTATGTAGGTATTATATTTTTATAAGCCTTCATCAAGATTTACCTTCTCCAGCATCTTATCAGATGGATTGCACCCCAAAATGACATTTTCTGATCCTGACTGATGATATATTTATGTTGATCTATTTGTTTTTTTAATATTTTATTGATTATGCTATTATAGTTGTTCCACACCCGCCCTTTTCCCTTCCACCCTGTACCCTACCTCCCACTAGCATTCCTTGCCCCTCTTGGTTCATATCCATGGGTTATACATATAAGTTATTTGGCTTCTACATTTCCTATACTATTCTTAACCTCCCCCTTTCTATTTTGTACCTACAACTTATGCTTCTCTTTCCCTGTACCTTTCCCCCCTATATATCCCCTCTCCTTCCCCACTGAAAACCCTCCATGTGATCTCTATTTCAGTGATTCTATTCCTGTCCCAGTTGTTCACTTAGTTCATTTTTATTTTTGTTTTTTTTTTTTAGGTTCAGTTGTTTATAGTTGTGAACTTATTGTCATTTTACTGTTCATACTTTTGATCGTTTTCTTTTTGTAGGTAAGTCCCTTCAAGATTTCATATAATATGGGTTTGGTGATGATGATGCCCTTCCATTCTAAATGATAGCTTTGCTGGATAGAGTAATCTTGGATGTAGGTCCTTGCCTTTCATGACTTTGAATATTTCTTTCCAGCCCCTTTTTGCCTGCAAGTTTTCTTTTGAGAAATCAGCTGATAGTCTTATGGACACTCCTTTGTAGGCAAATCTCCTTTTCTCTTGTTGCTTTTAAGATTCTCTCCTTATCTTTAATCTTGGGTAATGTAATTATGATGTGTTCTTGTGTGCTTCTCCTTTGATCCAACTTCTTTGGAACTCTCTAGGCCTGGATTTCCTGGAAGTCTATTTCTTTACCAGATTGGGGAAATTCTCCTCCATTATTTTTTCAAATAACTTTTCAATTTCTTGCTCTACTTCTTCTACTTCTGGCACTCGTATGATTCAGATGTTGGAATGTTTAAAATTGCCCCAGATGTTCCTAAGCCTCTCCTCATTGTTTTGAATTCTTGTTTTTTCATTCTGTTCTAGTCGAATGTTTATTTCTTCCTTTTGTTCCAAATCACTGATTTGTGTCCCGGTTTCCTTCCTATCACTGGTGATTCCCTGTTTATTTTCCTTTATTTCAATTTTCATAAACTTCACTTTTTCCTCTATTTTGTGACCATACTCAACCAATTTTGGGGGCATCCTGATTACCAGTGTTTTAATCTGTGCATCTGATAGGTTGGCTATCTCTTCATCATTTAGTTATATTTTTTCTGGAGCTTTGATCTGTTCTTTCATTTGGGCCACTTTTTTCTTTTTTTTTGCCTCAGCATGCCTGTCACATAGTAAGGGGCAGAGCCTTAGATATTCACCAGTATGTGGGGAAGGTGTCCAAGAGGGAACAGTGTTGCTTGCTCAGCTTCCTGCATGTAGGCTTTCAGTCACTTTCTGCTCTTCCCATAAGCCAATTTGGCTCTTCTGCTGCTGATTACTGGGTGGGTGGTTTTGTGTATGTTCTAGGACTATTTGGGTCTCTACAATGAACTCTTCCATGAGGCTGGGCATTTCTCTTGCCACTACAACCCCAACAGGTTTTTTCAGTCAGAGGTTTTGAAGCTTTATTTCTCCTCTCTAGAGCCCTGGGTTGCACAGTCTGTCTTGTTCTCCAGTTGTTTATCCCAGTTTATCTGCACACAATGTGGGACCACTTGCTCTGCCCGCTGCTGCCTCACCCAGTCCACTAGCTGCCCCCTTGCTGCAGGTCCTCTCTACCCAGCTGCCTATCTCCTTCCCTCCTACCAGTCTGGATGAATGTGTCTTCTTTAACTCCTTGGCTGTCAGACTTCCATACACTTTGGTTTGATTTTCTGTCAGTTCTGTTTGTTTTTTGTTTTTAAATTTGTTGTCGTCCTTCTTTTGGTTGTGCAAGGAGGCACAGTGTATTTGCCTATGCCTCCATCTTGCCCAGAAGTACTATATATTGATCCATTTATTTTTTAGTTGTTTTACATAAAGCAATCATATATTTCAAACTTTATAAAGCTCCTAGAAGATACACAATGTCTTTTTATTATCCATAAAATAGACATATTCATCCATTTCTAGATCTTCTTAAGCTTCCCTATTGAATATATTTACTTTAAAAATTGATAATATAAAAAGAAAACATTTGTTATAACATGATTTTAACTACCTTAATTTATAAAGAATTTAAAACATAAAACACGTAAATAATCATTTAAAATAATTTACTAATTTACTAAGTTCTTACTCAACTTGGTTTACTTCACTGTGTTTTCAGATGCTATATAAGTCATCCCATAATCAATGTGAACTCCTGTGTGTAGTAAAACTTTTTCAACATTAGAATGCACAGATTAGACTGACAATGAAACTCATTTGTAAAAATTATTATTCCCATTCACATTATGTTACAAAAACAGAAACATGCATCTGCTAACATTGGAATTCTCCTAACTTACTCATACAGATGCAGTGATAAACTAATATTTGCCAAGAGGTTCATGTAACAGTGTGTGACCTGTGTTGAAGCCACATGATCTTTGTACTGTTGAGGTGCCTGGAATATGCATCTCATAGAATGCCAGCTGTAGGGCAAGGGACATTTTTGAAAATAAGAACACAGTGCCAAAAGAACTTGCCATTTCTCAAAGTGCATTCACATAGAACAGATTAAAATTAATAAATGAATTATGTTGGCTCATCTAATATTCAGCTTATAAATTTTTTTTTTATCAAATGAGTCAGTCAAGATGGGAGGCTTTTTTCCCAGGGGATATATATTATGGCTACAGAGATAAACAGTGGCTGTTGTTATATTATAATGTAGCATTATAATTAATAGTGTTAATAATTCATAATCATGCTAGTATATCTAAATGTAAATATATAAGATACAGAAATATGTCTACATATATAATTTCTCATATTTTTCTTTTGTAATCTATGTAATATTACTTAATGTAAAAACAAATTGTGAACATACTAAACTTAGAAAATAGAGGCTTTATAGTTGAACTGAAAAAGCTGTCAGGTGAAGCCATTTGATTTCTCTCCAAATTGAGTTTACAAATAGGTGTTAACTCAGACCACCTTTTAATTGAATAGTAAATCTAGTAATGTGTACTCTGAGAGGTTCCTAATAGACTAAAGTGAAAGAATGTCTTGTCACAGTTTCATTACACACTTGATTAGGGTATTAAACATACTAAGTATTCAGGAAAAATTGGAAAATTAAAACACTAGAAAATAAGAGGTAATTATGATAACTGGAAATTTTGGTTCAGTGACTACTGTGATCATAATAAAACACAGCCTATATCAGGAGATAAATTTATAAAGGCCTCCTTTGAAAGACTAAAAAATGGTGAGCTCTGGATCGAGGCTCCCTAACACATATATCAGCTCAATTATCTTTCAATTCTATGGCCATGAGCAATTATTTAATTTATTGTGCACCATCTCCCTCATCTGTAAAATGGAGATAATAACAAGACCGACTACATGAACATATGAGAATTAAGTGAATTAAGTCATAGCAAATATGTTAAAAAGTTTCTGGAATACAGTGAACATGCAAATGTTTGGTATTATAAATATCATTAGTTGAATTGCCGTTTCAGGATTCTTAGGGTATAAACTCAGCAGTGGAATTGCTAGGTCAAGAAGCAGTTCCATTTTTAGTTTTTTGAGGAAATTCCATACTATTTTCCACAGTGGTTGCACCATTCTGCATTCCCACCAACAATATGGTAGGATTCCCCTTTCTCTATAACCTCTGAAGTACTTACTATTTGTTGATTAGTTTATGATGGCCATTTTTACTGGTGTGAAGTTATATTTCACCGTGGTTTTAACTTGCATCTCTCTGATGGCTAGTGAAAGTGGTGGTGGGAAAATGTAGACAACTGTACTTGAACAACAATAAAAAATAAAAAATAAATTATTTTTAAAATAAAAAAATCATGAGCTATATAACTCTGAGTAAAATATTACAGAAAATCATCTTGTGTGTAATGCAATCAGTCAATTTATCTTGGCCTCTACCAAATTGTATCCTTAGGAAGAAATTCATCAATGTGTTTAGAATATAGAAATGTGTATTTTCATAACATTAATCATAATACGACAAAAAAGTTATAATTAAACAACTGACTTGAATTGAGTAACTTTTTATCATGGTCCTCTTTTGAGCTGTTGGTTTTTCTGTGGCCTGGTTAGATGAATTAAAAAATCATTGCATTTCCTACTCAAAAGGGTCAGAAATTTTTATAACTGAAGTCATGTAACATGAGAGCCATTGGCAAAGATTTCTAAATATTTATTATGTTAGCCTATAATTAATTTTTTAGTATTTGTATTAATGTCATTTAAAATATTTTTAACTTAATTTTATTGTGGTAAGAATACTTAACATGAGATCTATTATCTTAATATATTTCAAGTGTATAATACATTAATGTTCATTGTAGGTAAAATGTTGTGCAGCAGATATCTAAAGCTTATTTATATCACTTAGCCAAAACTTTATGTCTATTAATTAGTAACTCCTCATTTCCCCCTGAACCTATAACTGGTAATTACCACTTAGTCTTTGATTATATTAATTTTACTATTATAGATACTATAAATATGTAAAATCATGGATATAATCCCAGCAGTAAAATTGCTGGGTCAAAAGTCAGTTTCATTTTTAGTTTTCTGATGAAATTCCATACTGTTTTCCACAGTGGCTGCACAGGTCTGCATTCCCACCAATAGTGCACTAGGGTTCCCTTTTTTCCACATCCTCTCTAGCACTTGTTTGTTGATTTGTTTATGATGGCCATTTTGACTGGTGTGAAGCAGTATCTGACTGTGGTTTTAATTTGCATCTCTCTGATGGCTAGTGATGCTGAGCATCCTTTCATGTGTCTCTGAGCCCTCTCTATGTCCTCCTTAGAGAAGTGTCTAAGTTCTTTGCCCATTTTCTATTGGGTTGTCTTCCTGGAGTGGATGCATATCAGTTGTTTATATATTTTGGAGATCAAATCCTTTTCCAAGGTATCATTGGCAAATATAATTTCCCATACACTTGGTTTCCTTTTCATTTTAATGCCATTTTCCTTAGTAATGCAGAAGCTTTTCATTTTGATGAGGCCCCACTTGTTTATTCTTTCTTTTATGTACCTTGCTCTAGGGGACATATTGGTGAAAATATTGCTGCATGGGATATCTGAGGTTTTCCTGCATCTGTTCTCCTCTGGGACTCTTATGGTGTGGAGACTTATATTTAAGTCTTTTATCAACTTGAATTTATTTTTGTGTATGGTGTAAGTTGATAATTTTTTCACCAAAGTTTCATTTTTTTGCATGTAGCTCTCCTGATCTCCCAACACCATTTGTTGATGATCGACATCCTTTCTTGAAGAAACTATCATTTCTCAATATGTATTTTTGGCACACTTGTCAAAAATTAGTTGATCAAATATACATGGATTTATTTTGGGGAGCTCTGTTCTGTTTCATTGGCCTATATATCTATATTTACTGCTTTGTTTACTGTAGCTTCAGTAATAAAATAGAAAAATACTTTAATAAATACTCCATACAATTCAGGAAGTGAAAAACCTCCAGCATTTTTTTCAGTATTTATTAGACTATTCATGATCTTTCGTCATTCCATATGAATTGTAGTTGGTTTCTTTCTATTTTTGCAAAAAATGTCATTAGGTTTTTATGGAGATTGCATAACTATGTAGTTTTGGATGGCATGTATATTTTAACAATATTAAGTCTTCTAATCCACAGACACAGGATATATTTTGATATACTGTGTCTTGTTTTATTTCCTTCATCAATGCTTTAGAGTGTTCAGCATATACATCCTTCACAGTGTAACTGAAATTTACTGCTAAATATTTTATTATTTTGTACTATTGTAAATAAAATTGTTTTCCTAATTTTTCTCTCATTTGTTGTTGGTGGGTATGTTGCAAATAATTTTTTTATATTAATTCATTTTTTGAAACTTTACTGAATTTTCTATTAGTTCTAACAGTTTTATTTTTTAAATTTATGAGTTATTTGGGTTTTTAAAATTATCTTTAAACTCTATTTATTTTTTAGAGACAGTGAGAATGTAGATGAAATAGCCAAGTGCTGGAAATAGTCTAAATGCCTGTCAGTAAATGAATGGATCAAAAAAACTGTGGTACATTTACACAATGGAATATCACGCAGCAGAAGAGAAGGAACTCCTATGCTTCAGACACCATGGTTGGAACTGGAGAGTATTATGCTAAGTGAAATAAGCCAGACAATTAAAGACAAATACCATGTGGTCTCACCCATAAGTGGAACCTAATAAACAAAATAAACAAGCAAACAAAATACAACCAGAGACATGGAAATAAAGAAAAAACTGACAGTGACCAGAGGGGTGGGGGAAGGGAGGTAATGGAGGCAGGGACGGGGAAAGAAGGGGATGGGTCAAGTTAAGGACTCTGTCTAAAGGACCCATGGACAAATCCAATGGGAGGGATTGAATGTGGGAAGGGTGGGGGGTGCATAGTGCAATAGTGTAATGGGGAAAAATTAGGACAACTGTAACTAAACAATAAAAAGAGGCAGGTTAAATGAATAGGATACTTTATGTTATCTTCACATAATGTTTTTCTAAAATTTAAAAAAGAAAATAAGAGTTTATATCCTTAAAGAGTATTGAATTTTGTCAAATGATTTTTCTGCTTTTGATATAATTCTGTGATTTTTATTCTTTATTCTGTTGATGTGGTTTATCACATTGATTTTTATATATAAGCCGTGCTTGCAACCTAGTAATGAAACCCTTTTGATAGTGTTGTATGATCCTTTTAATGTGCTTTTAATGTATTTGGCATCCCAGTACTTTGTTGGGTACATTTGCATATATGTTCATCAAAGATATAGGACTATTTTTTTCTTTTCTTGTAGTGTCTTCGCTTGGCTTTGGTATCGAGGTAATTCTGGGTTCACAAAATAAATATTTAAATGTTCCCTTTGGACTTATATAAAATATCTTATGGTTATAGTAGTCAAAATTGAATAGGTAATTATATACAAAACAATTGTATACAAAATATCAATACAGTATTTTAACTCTCCCTCTTCTCACTTATGTTATTGTTACAGTTTACACGTGTTTATATTGTTTAAAGGTATTTGTACTTAGAGTTGTTTTTAATATTTTTGTATTTCAATGTTTTTAATTTAAACAAATTTACCCACCACCATTACAATAATATCCTGTATGTATTTGTCTATATATTTGCCTACATATTCATATGTCCTTATAGTCTCATATTGCTTTTCATCATCCTTTGGTTTCAATTTAAGAACTTCCTTAGCAGCTCTTGTAAGGCAGTTCAATCTAGTGGTAATCATATCCTTTACCATTTGTTTTCTGGGAAAATCTTTATCTTATCTTTTTTTTTAAGAACAGTTTTGTCAGATACAGTATTTTTGGTTGGCAGTTTCTTTTCTTTCTTTCAGAACTTTGAATATATTATCCAAATTATTTCTGGCCTGCATCACTTACACTGAAAAATCCACTCATTTTCTTATGTAGTTTCCCTTGCATATGCCAAGTCACTTTTCTCTTCCTGTTTTCAAAATTCTCTCTTTATCTTAAACTTTTAGCAATTTGATTATATGTATCAGTAGTATGGATTTTGCAATTTACTTTATTTAGTGATTGGGGGTTTCTTGGATCAAGATAGTGGTGTTTCTCTATGGATTTGGGAAGTTTTCAGCCATTATGTATTTGAACAAATTTCTTGTTTATTTCTGTCTTCTCTCTGGGGGACTTTAATAATGTTTATATTGATCTGCTTGATGGTGTCACAGACATCCCTTAAGCTTCTTCCCTTTTATTTATTCTTTTTACATTTAATTCCTTTGACTGAATTATTTTCAATGTCATGTTTTCATATTTGCTAATTCTTTTTTCTTCTTAATAATGTCTGCTATTTAATCCTCCAGTGAATTCTTTTTATTTCAAGGAAATAAAAATTAGGGAATACAATTAGGGAATTACATTCTTTAACTCCCTAATTTCTGTTTGGTATTTTTTCTATATTTTCTATCACTTTTTGAATTTCTCACTTTTTTATGTATTGTTTTCTGAGCTTCACTGAGAATCTTTGTGACAACTATTTTACATTCTTTATCAGGTAAAAAATATAAATTTATTGCATTAAGATGTATGTTTGGAGATTTATTTCGTTCCTTTGTTTTGAAACATGGTTAGCTGTTTTTTACTTTCTTTGTCTTGCTGTGTCTGTATAGTAGTCCTTGTCTTTATGGACTGGCCTCATACAGAAAATAATCCCACCAAAGAGCACAAACATGGATTCTAGAGACCTTCACCTTTACCACTTTCTCTCCCCAGGCAGATGTGGTTTATTTCAGAACATTCTGTGGTTAGCCAGGGAGTTGAGCTATAGCATAGCTTTTCTTAACTTTCTTATTTAGCTTAGCATGATCTTCTCAAGGTTTATCCATATTGTTGAAAAATGGCAGTATGGTGTGCCAGTATGAAATGCCATTATTTCATCATTTTTTAGGGCTTAGTAGTATTCCATTGCATATGAATATCACATCTTCTCTATTCAATTATCTATGAAAGGATACTTTGGTTGTTTCTATGTCTTGGTTTCAAGAATTATGCTGCAATAAACAAATATGGAGAGCCATTTAAAAAAAATCAGCCAGTTTATCAGATCCTTTCTTACTGACATATAATACCACTGTGTTAATGTCTTCTCTGTTTGTAATTGCAGTTTTTCTTTATAGATTCTCTAAGCCCAGCCTGAATAGCAAGGCTGTGTTACAATAAATTTGTGTGGTGTATGATATTGATGATATGATTCTTGTACCTCCAATTTTAGTCACACATACAAATTTTATATATAGATTTCTTTCTTTATAATTTTTATTGTTACTCAAATACAGTTGTTCCCATTTTTCTTCTATTACTCTCTCCCCTGACGTATTCATCCCCACCCCCCATGTTCAATCCTTTCCCTGTTTTCTTTGTCCATGGGTTCTTCATACATGTTCCTTGACTTGAGCCTTCCCCTTTTTTCCCCTGTTACCTCCCTCTCCCTTCCCCTCTGGTCACTATCAGTTTTTTTCTTTATTTCCATGTTTCTGGTTCTATTTTGCTTGCTTGTTTGTTTTGTTGATTAGGTTCCACAAATGTTTTGTATTTAAACATTCTCTTAATGTCATAACTTTCTCCTAGGGCTACATTTTGTTCTGTTTATGCAAATGGTTTCTAGTTCTAGTAGTATTAAGATTGCAGAGTTTATTACTTAAAAGTTCTCTTTGTTTTATAAAATTAAGTTTTTGTTGATAGCTAATTAATTTTAAAAGCATGAAACCAACATATTTGTTAGTAGTTAGTAGCCCACCACAAATCCTAAAATTATCAGCACCTATATTGTTAAAATGTGTCTTTTGGAATGAAGACAATATAGAGCTTTCAAGCCACTATGTATTATGGTATTGATAGAGAAACACAAGTGAAAATCGAAAATTTCTGAAAGCTTTGCTGAATTATGTCTAGAACACTTGGCAATGTTTTATATTTATAGAAATTTAATATTATTTGTGCAGAAACAGTAGGCATGAATTGTGCCTATATATTCTTAAGAAAGAAGCTCTCTACTATTTCATTTAAGTTTTTAGTGACCATGGTTTGGAAAGAATTAATGTTCTGAATAGCTCTTATGAGATATATGGAATTGTTCTTTATTTTCCTTTTTGATTATAATCTTTAAGAAAGCTGTCTTAAAATTAATGTAAGGTACATCAAATACAACAAGATGAAGTCCAGTTATACTTCACACTGCATGTACAATTTAAGAAAGTAATCATGAACTCATTATGGTAATAAAAGGAGAAATTAGATATATATGTTTAAATGGGGAAAAGGATTGAGTGTGGGCAAGATATATTGTACAACAAAATGAACAAAAAAATTTTTAACAATTCTAGGCAGAAGTACAAGGGGGAACTCAAAAAAGCTGGAATTATCTTCTAGAGTGTGGATCCCTTGTAGTATAGGCTTCCTCCATTAGGTAAGTGTTCTAGGAACATGTAGGTATCAGTGTACCAACTGGTATTGTTGTGAAAGGCTGCACTCAGCATCAATGAATTTTTTGAAGATTCTTTGAACATATTTTTCTATTTCATAATGGGCAATGTTCACTTTCCACACCATGCTGAGTGTTCAGCACTTTTTGACCAAAAAGGGCATGAAACCCTTGGTCCGCCCTCCCTCTTCACCTGATCTTGCCACAAGTGACTTGTTTTTGTTTCCTCAGATAAAAAAAGTTCTTAAAGGACAACTTTTGCTAATGTTGAAGAGGTGAAATAAAATGGCAGAAGAACTAAAAGGCATCAAAATCAATGTGTTAAAAAACTGTTTTGAGCAGTGGAAAAATTAATAAATGTATTGCATCAAATAGAAAGTTCTTTGAAGGTGACTGAAGTTTAAACATGTGAGAATAAATACACATTTTTTATCAGTAAATTCCATTTTTTGAGGGATTCTGCAAAATAACTTTGACATTAAAAATGAACAAATTCTGATTAATGTAAAATGGAAAACTACCAAAGACAGCTCACTTTTAAACAATTCCATGTAATTTTCTTCTAGGATATATCATATGTATATTTTATTGTGTATTCACCACCCCAAGTCAAGTCTCCTTCTATCACTATTTATCCCTCATATACCCTCTTCTATCTCTCCCCTTCCCCCTTTCCCTCTGGTAATCACCATACTGTTGTTTATGTGTCTATGATTTTTTTCTTCTGAATCCTTTTACCTTTATCTCAAATGGTTTTAGCATAATTTTGCTTGGCAAAAGAAATAGGGTCATTGATTTTCAAGGTCTCTTTGAAACTTCTCATTTGATTACTCTGATTCTTCTCTTTCTAAGGCACAATACACTATTTGTGCGTGCAATAATTCACCTATAGAGCTGGCATACTACTTTCTATTTTTTCTCTATTCCATATATTTTGATGGAATACTTTAAAAAATGCTGAGCTTCATAAAACCAGAATAAAGGTATCGGGGAAAGAGTAAGCATGTCTTGTGTAAACTAAACAGAGTTTTATCTCTACAGTAGGCCTAATTAATAGTTTGTACCATTGATGTGTATTTTTGAACAAAATTTTGAAAAACCAATTAGAACATTATTATGTAAGTAAAATTAAAATACATATTATTTAGAAAGATTCCCAGGGTATGATTTTCCCCAATTATTTTTTTAAACAGAGCTCAAGTGAAACAAATATTTTCTTTCTCAAAAAAGATTAGGAATTTCTTCACATTGAGAGAAAACAAAATGAAAGGTCAAAAAGTCCCCTTTCAGGCTCTCTTTACCAGAGCTAACTATTTCTTTCCTTGAGGCTGTCAGACAAAATTAACTGTTGTTTCTCTGAGCCTTCATTCTCAGGACTGAAGAGATTACCGAAAGAATCCCCTGCACAGGTGTTTTAGGAACTTATAAAAACAGGACATACCAGACAAACATGCCCAGACCCTAAACGCAAAGATAACAGCAGAATGAACTGGAGCTTACATAATCAACTTGAAACCTCCTATTTTACAACTAATTGCCTTGACTCCCCCACTGATACAAAGTAAATATTCAGAAATTGAAGGCATTTTTGCACACCAACAATGAAATATTAGAAACAGAAATCAGAAAAAAAATTTCATTTAAGTATCAACAAGAAAAATAAGATACCTAGGAATAAACCTAACCAAGAAGTAAAAACCTATGCTCAGAAAACTACACAACACTGAAGAAATTAAGGAAGATCCAAAGAAATGGAGGCATATTCCATGTTCATGTACTGAAAGAATTTATAACATCAAAATGTCCATACCACCCAAAGCCATTATAGATTCAATGCAATCCCTATTAAAATACCAATGACATATTTCACAGATATAGAAAAAATGCTTAAAAAATGTATATGGGAGCATAAACAATCCTGAATAGCTGCAGCATTTTTAAGCAAGGAGAACCAAGTAGAAGGGGTCACTATACCTGATGTCAAATTATATTACAAGGCCACTGCCATCAAAATAGTCTGGTACTTACATAAGAACAGACACATAGAACAGTGGAACAGAATAGAGGGCCCAGAAATAAACCCATGTCTCTATGGTCAATGAATATTGGACAAAGGGCAGAAGCATAAAATAGAGTAAAAATAGTGGCTTCAATAAATGATGTTGGGAGATATGGACAGCTACATGCAAGAAAATGAAATTTGAGCACCAACTTGCACAATACGCAAAAATAAATTGAGGTGGATAAAAGACTTAAATATAAGTTATGATACCACAAAAGTTCTAAAAGAGAACATAGGCACAAAAATCTCAGGTAATCCATGCATCAATATTTTCACCAATGTGTCCCCTAGAGCAAGAGACATAAATGAAAGAATAAACAAATGGGATTTCATCAAAATAAAAAGCTTCTGCAAGGTTAAAGAAAATAGAATTTAATTATAAAAAGAGAACCAACAGTATGGGAAAAACATATTTGCCAAAGATAACTTGGACAAAGGTTTGCTCTCTGATACATATAATGAACTCACACAACTCCACTCCATGAAGACAAAGAACCCAGTTAAAAAATGGGCAAAATACTTGAACACATACTTCTCCAAGGAGGACATACAGAAAGCCCATAGATATATGAAAGGATGTTCAGCATCACTAGCCATCAGACAGATACAAATTAAAAGCACAATGAGATACCACTTCATATAGATGAATATGGCCAGCATAAATAAATCAACAAGCAACAAGTGTCAGAGAGGTTGTGCAGAAAGGGGACCCATAGTGCACTGTTGGTTGGAATGCAAACTGGCATAGTCACTGTGGAAAACGGTATGGAATTTCCTCAGAAAACTAAAAATTGAACTGCCTTTTCACCTAGCAATACCACTGTTGTGATTATACTCTTAGAGTCCAATAATACCAATCCAAAAGAACCTATGTGCCCCAATGTTCATAGCAGCACAATTTACAATAGCCAAGTGTTGGAAGCAATCTAAGTGCCCATCAGTAAATGAGTGGATCAAAAAACAGTGGTATATTTACACAATGGAATATTATGTAGCGGAAAGAAATAAGGAGCTCTTACTCTTCATGATAGCATGGTTGGATGTGGAAAGCATTATGCTAAGTGCAATAAGCCAGGTGGTGAAAGAGAAATACCATATGATCTCACCTGTAAGTGGAACCTAATCAATGAAATGAACTAGCAGGCAAAATACAGCTAGAGACTTTGAAATAAAGAATAAACTGATAGAACCAAAGAGGATTGGGGAGGGGGATAAGAGGGGATAATAGGGGATTGGTCATCAAGGATCATGTATAAAGTACAATGGACAAATCCCAAGCAGGTACGTTTTTGGGTGGGAGGTGGGGATGGGCGGGGTGGCAGTGTGGTGGGGTGAAAATGGAGACAACTGTATTTGAACAATGAAAAATACGTAAATAAAAAAGTAAATAGCAAAATATAAAATTAATAAAAGTATAGATGTTCTATTATATTCACCATAACCACACTAAGCTATAAAAGATATTTGATAAATATTTATTTATAATCATTAAATGTATTGGACAGGTATTTTTGACATATCTATTGTATACATTTTCCAGTTACATTGTAAGTTATACACAGTTTCTTTCCACTTTCTGTACATGTAAAATGTACACTTGAATTCAAAACATAAATGAGGTACACACAAACTAAATTACAATAAGCGTTCATACATTTCAGTGATATAAAGATATCAGCCTACTTGACTGCAAATTTATGAAGGGAACTAGCAATGTTAAGGAAAATATCATAGAGGAGGCACACCATTCTGAAAAAATTGCTAAATTCCGTGCAGATGAAAAGAGCGGGTGCCCACATTCAGTAGTAGGTAGAGTGTTGAACTTTGGAAACACTGTATGATGTGTCTCAAATGAAGCATTAAGCTGTGGCTACTAACAGTTGAGTTATATGGACTAGCTACTAAAAGCACTTAAAATGATTAAGCTCAGTGGTGTTGCAATACAACCAGTATTTTAAGTTAATTTAGTAGGGATGGCTGGGGTGGTGGGGGGAGTGGTGTAGGGTAAATGCAGACAGCTGTACTTGAATAACAATAAAATAACAATAAAATAATTTGAAAAAAGATAATTTGGCAACAATAAACAATAGTTTAGAAGAGTCAAATATTCAGTTTGGGAGTCCATATAAGTTGCTATGCTTTTTCAAGCAGTGAGAGTAATTAGTAAAGCATAGTGACCAAATATATTTTTGGTATATGATGTAATAATTCTTTGTCTCTCAACAAATATTATTTAATTATAGTACTTAGTACTATACTTAGTACTATAGTACTAAGTCATATTAAATTTAAAGATGAGCTATTGAGAGGGTAAGAAGGTTAGTGGATGACCACAAGAGAATAAATATGAGCTATAGGTATAGATTTATATGTTAAACAGGAATGATTTGGGAAGTTAAAATATAAATGAATTTTTAGGAGAGAGAATGTAAAAAGAAAAACTTGAAATAAATAGGGCTTAAATTTTAGGAAATATTTGTAAATTGGAAGCTTAGGGGGAAAATCCAGGAGGATAAAACAGTAGGAGAAGCTTAAAAGCATAGTTGTCAAGTCATCTGCTAAAATCAGTGTCAAATATGAAATATTTCTCAATAGTTACTACTATAAAATGTTTTACAGACAACAAAAGGTGGTTGCAAGGAATGTGGAAGCTCTGACCACTTGTTCCCAGACCTAGATCGAATCTTGCAGCTAAACCACAGAGCAATCAAGTAAAAAACCCATCGGAAAGTGAATGAGAACTTGTGTGAGTGCATACATGGATGAGAAGGTGGAGAGTGTGCGTGAGTGGACAAGAGCCTGCCCACCTAAAGGGCACCAAAGAGCTGGTGGCCCAGGATTTCCAAGCAGAGCAACTGCCATCACTACTACCTAGCACAGAGCTTCTGGCGCCACAGATTTGGGGTAGTTACAGATCTGCTCAGGAGCCATGTGTGAACTCTGGGGGTGAAAAAAGATGGCTTGGGGAGGTGCTGTCACCAGAAACAGCATGGTGGGAGCAGGCCTGCCTGATGAGAAAAATCTCTGGAGGGAACAGGGACAGTAACCCACCACAACCACATGATACAGTATCACTGTGGGACTCTTTCCAATGTCATCCAGCAGAGATCTAGAGAGAACCTATCTAAAACTGTTGGAGACTCCAACAGGCAGTGGCCATCTCTGACTGAGAGAGTCCCTGTGATTTTTGGGAAGGAGAAGCATAAAGAGAGCAAGCACCTTAGGTTTCAGAACTTCAGCATGGGGGCCACACAGAAACTCCACTAAAAGAGGAGATGAGGTGAGATTTGAGACTTGGAAGGGACTTGGTGTTCATGAATACATGTGTGTGTACAGAAGCTGTGCCAACAAAGAACTCAGAGTGATAGAGTCACACTGAAGGTGACAGGGAACTCAAGATTTAGAAAATTTTACTTTAAGGTAAATAGCTATAAGCCTAGTAAGCAATGCTTATGTTAAAGCTTTTGTTTCAGAAACTACAGGTAAGGTCCATCCTAGTTCCTGGGAGAGACAACCAACCCAATTCCAACCAGAGAGCATAAAGGGCAATTTCAACCATGTAAACAGCATAAAGGGTATCCCAAGAGGCTCAGGCTCAGGAGATCAAGGACACTGGAACTTGATTCCCACAGGTCTCTCACCACAGAAAGTCACCCCATGGAGACAGGGAGTCAAAGCAGATCATTCTAATATGCAGAATAGACAAAAATAAACATATAAAATGGGGAGACAAATACACAAATCCCAATATAAAGGAAATGAAGAATCCCCAGAAACAGTGCTAAATGAAATAGAGGCAAGTAAATTATCAAACATGGAGTTCAAAACAATGGTTATGAAAAGGCTCAATGAGCTCAGTGAGTATTACAAAGAACTACAGTGAAGCTATGAGTAAATTACTGTAAACTATATCAGCATGAAAAAGGATAAAGAAATTCTCAATAAGAGCCAGGAGGAAATGAAGAATATAATATCTGAAATGAAATGCATTAGAAGAAATTAATGCTGTGGCTGATGTGGTTCAGTGGATTGAGTGCTGACAAAGAGTCGCTGGTTTGATTCCCAGTCAGGGAACATGCTTTGGTTTCTGGCCTGCTATCCAGTAGGGGACATGTGAGGAATAACCACACATGTTGTTTATCGCCCTCTCTTTCTTCCTTCCTTCCCTTCTGTCTAAAAATAAATAAATAAAATCTTCAAAAAAGAATACATTAGAAGAAATGAAAAGCAGGCTACATAAAGCAAAATACTGAATCAACTAACTTTTTCCTTCCATCAAGCTGGAGGAAAAAGTAGAAAAGAACTTTCAGACAGAGCAACAAAACGAAACAGACTCAAAAAGAATGAAGAGGGCTTAAGGGAGCTCTGCAAACAACATGAAATGTAACAATACGTGTATTGTAAAGATACCAGAAGGAGAAGATGAGCAAGGGATAAAAGCCTGTTGTAAAAAGTAATGACAGAAAAATTCCCTAATTTGGTGAGAGAAAAAGTCGTGTAAGTCCAGGAAGCACAGCTGGTCACAAACAAGATAATCTAAAGAGGGTCACTCCAAGACACATCATAATTAAAATGGCAAAATGCAAAAACGAACAGAGTATCTTAAAGTCACCAAGGAAGAAACAAGAAATAATACACAACAGAGTACCAATAAGGCTATTGCCAGATTTCCCAAAAGAAACTCCAAAAGACAAAAGGGAATGGCAAAAAAAATATTCCAAGTAATGAAAAGCAAAGAACTGCAAACAAAACTATGCTATCCAGCAAGGCTCTCATTTAAAATGGAAGGTGAAATAAGGAGTTTCTCAGACAAAACAAACAAACAAAAGGCTAAAAGAATACATCTTCACCAAATCAGCATTGTAAGACACGTTAAAGGAACTGTTTTAAGTAGACGAAGAAAGAGAGAGAGGAACATAGGTACAAAGGGAAAATGGCAGAGCAATAACTTTAAATGGGAATGTATTAAATGCTCCAATCTAATGAATAGGGTAGCTGAGTGGACAAGAAAACCTAACCTGCATATATGTTATCTACAAGAGACCTACCTCAGAACGAAAGATCTACACAGGGTGAAAGTAAAGTGTTGAAAAAATATTCCAAGAAAATGGATATGAAAAAAAAGCAGGAATAGCAATATTTATATCAGATAAATAGATTTCAAAACAAAGGCTATGAAGAGGCAAAGAAGGACATTATCTAATGATTAAGAGAATATTCCATCAAGAAGATATAACCCTTATAAACATATATGCACCCATAATAGAAGCACCCAAAAGAAAAGGAACATCTTGAAAGACTACAAGAAAAATATCGACAGCTACACACTCACCATAGGAAATTTTAACACACTATTGCAACAATGAACAAATCTTCATAGCAAAGAATTAACAAGGGCATGTTGGCATTGAACAATACTCTGGATCAAGTGGACTTAATGATATGTACTGAATAGTGCCGCCGCCCAAAGAAGCAAAATATACATTCTTTTCAAATGTACATGGAACATTTTCAAAGATAAAACATAGATGGACACAAAATAAGACAACAAATCGAAGAAAATTGAAATCCTATCAAGAATTGTAGTGGATACAAATTGCTTGTAACTAGAAATCAACATAAAGAAAAAAACCCCTCAAAAACATTCAAATACATGGAGACTAAATAACATGCTATTAAATAAAATGGATTAACAATTAGAATAAGGAAGAAATGAAAAAGTTTCTGGAAACAAGTGAAAATGCATACAGAACAATCCAAAACTTATGGCACACAGTGAATGAGGGAGGGAACTTCCCTAAGAAGGAAGTTCATAGCAATAAAGGACTACATAAAAAAGATAGAAAAACCTCAAATAAAAACCTAACCCTACATCTACAAAGCTAGAGGAACAACAAAAAACAAAGCCCAGAGTGAGCAGAAGAAAGGAAACAGTCAAGATCAGAGCAGAATTAAATGACATAGAGACTTAAAGGATAATTCAAAGGATTAATAAACTCAGAAGCTTGTTCTCTAAAAAGGTAAACAGCCCTGGCTGGTGTAGCTCAGTGGATTGAGCATGGGCCTGCAAACCAAACAACTGCAGTTCGATTCCCAGTCAGGGCACATGCCTGGGTTGCAGGCCAGTTCCAGTTACCAGCAGGGGACATATGAGAAATACGTTGATATTTCTCTCCCTCTCTCTTTCCCTTCCCCTCTAAAGATAAATAAATAAAATCTTGAAAAAAATTAAAAAATAAAATAAAAAAGTAAAGAAAATTGACCAGCCTTTAACCAGACTCATCAAGAAAAAAAGAGAGAGGTAACAAATAAATAAATTCAGAAATGAAAGATGAGAAGTTTCAACTGATACTGAAGAAATACAAAGGATTGTAAGAAATTACTACGAACAACTATGTACCAAGAAACTTTTGAACCTGGGTGAAATTAGAAAAATTCTAGAAAGATAACAATTGTCCAAAAGTGAATCAAGAAGAAGCAGAAAGCCTGACTAGACAAATATCAATAAGTGACATTGAAGCAATAAAGAAACTCCTGGCACAGAAAAGCCCTGCACTAGATGGCTTCACAAACAATTTTATGAAACATTTAAGGAAGAACTAATTCAATCTTTCTAAAAATTATTCCAAAAATTCAAGGAGTGAAGACTCCCAAACTCTTCTTATGAGACAAATATTACACCAACTCCAAAACCTTGTAATGACACAGCAAAGAAAGAAAACTACAGGCAGCATCTCTGAAGAACATAGATGCTAAAATTCCCAACAAAATATTGGCAAACAACATCCATCAATATATTAAAATGATCATACACAATGATCAAGTGGGATTCAACCCAGGGATGCAAGGATGGTATAATATTCACAAATCAATAAATGTTATACACTACATAAACAAAATGAAAGACAAAAATCACTTGACATATCAATTGATGCTGAAAAAGCATTTGATAACATAGAGCACCCATGTATGATAAAAACACTCAGCAAAGTGGGAGTAGAGGGAGCATTCCTCAACATAATAAAGGCCATGCACAAGAAAACTCCTGCCAACATCATACTGGACAGGCAACCACTAAAAGTTTCCCTTAGGGTTATGAAAAAGACAAGGATATTCTCTCACAAACTATGCTTAGTTTCTATCCTTTACTGTCACCATATCTCACAAACTTACCTTATACAAGCTCTCTGTTTTCAGGGTTTAGCTCACATTCATTCTTCCCTCTAATAAGAGTCTTATCTCTTTTCACCTTTCATAAAAAGTGGCTAGTTGGGTAAAATACCATGGTTATTGCTGTACTTCTCTGAAGGATCTCCTATCTGTTCTCTACTTGTTAGTACTTTAAATTCCATAACATATTCTCTTTCTGTCTTAATCCATTTTGCCTTCACCCTGCAACTAATCACATAAAAGATAATGTGGGAGTTGTGAACATTAGTAGACCTGCTGGGAGAGAGAAGCAACTGACAAAGGAGCCACCAAGAAGTAAACCCCAGGTACCCCACACTAACAAAAGAAAAGGCAACCATAAAACATTCGGACAAGGACATAAATAGACCACACCACTGAATCCCAGAGAACTCCTACCATTGAAGTTCATCCTGCAAAGGCAGCTAGCAAAATTGAGCATCAGGAAGCTCAGAAACAAACAAAAGGAGTCACCTAAAATGGAGAGACATGATAGAACCAGCAATCGAAGGGAATGCAAGTCTCCCCACTACAAGAGGTAAATGAAATGGAGGCAAGCAAACTATCAGATGCAGAATTTGAAAGATTGGTTATAAGGATGTTCAAGGAACTCACAGAAAACTACAAGGAACTAACTGAGAACAACATGGTATGAAAAAGGAAATAGAAACTATAAACAAGAAACTGGAAGAAATGGAGAATACAATTTCTGAAATAAAAAACAATACACTAGAAAGAATTACAAGCAGGATGGGTGAAGCAGAGAACCAAATTAGTGAGATAGAAACAAACACCTAGGTAGAGCAAGAAGGAAGACTCAATGTACAAAGGAAGACTAAAAAAATAAAAATACAGTTTAAGGGAACTCCAAGACAGCATGAAATGCAAAAACACTAGAATCTTAGGAATACCAGAACTAAAAGAAAAGGAAAAAGAGATAGAAAACCTGTTCAAAAAATCTGTGACAGAAAATTTTGTGAATCTGGATCAGGGGAAAGTATGCAAGTTCAGAAATCACAGAGGGTCCCAATCAAAATGAAGCCAAACAAGCTTACTCCAAGACACATCGTAATCAAAATGACAAGTTTCAAAGACAAAAAGAGAATCTTAAAAGCAGGAAGGAGAAACTAAGAGTCACAAAAAAAGGGAGCTCCAATAAAGATAATATATGATTTCTTAACAGACACACTTCAGGCCAGGAGACAATGGCAAAAGATATTTGAAGGAATGAAAAGAGAAGACCTGCAGCCAAGACTATTCTACCCAGTGAGGCTTTCAATTAAAATGGAAGGTGAAATAACAAATCCATGTTAGAAAAAAAAAAGACCAACACAGATTGAAAGTGAAGGCTTGGAAAAAATATTCTGACCAAATGGGGAGGAAAAAATCTGCAGTACCAACACTTATGTCAGACAAAATAGAATTCAAAACAAAAGCAATAAAAAAAGACACTGAAGTACACTTCAGAATCCCTCAAGAAGATATAAACATTGTAAACATATTCATCCAACATATGAGCACCCACACACCTAAGAAAAATCTTGGAGGACTTCAACAAAGATATAGACAGCAACACACATATACTAGGTGATTTTAACACCCCACCGTCAAAAATGGATAGATCTTCCAAACAAAATATCAACAAAGATACTGTAGTATTGAACAATGCTCTATATCAAGTGAATTTAACAGATATGTATAGAAACTTTATTACCAAATAAGCAAAGTACTCATTCTTTTCAAATGCACATGAAACATTTTCAAACATAGATCACACGATGGGACACAAAATGAACTTCAACAATTTCAGGAAAATTGAAGTCATATGAACATTTTCTAGGACCACAAGGGACTGACTAGAAACCAACCTCAAGGAAAAAAAAAACTCAAAAACACTCAAATTTGTGGAGATTGAATAGTATGTGATTAAACATTGAATGAGATTAGAATGAGATCAAGGAAGAAATCACAATGTTTATGGAAACAAATGAAAATGAAAGCACAAGAGTTCAAAATATATTGGACAAGCAAAGACAGTCCAGACAGGGAAGATCGTATTGATACAGGCATACTTAAAAAGATAGAAACATTTCAAATATACAAATGAGCCCTAGATCTACAAGAAGTGGAGTGACAACAAAAAACAAAGCTCAGAGAGAGTAGAAGGAAGAAAATAGTCAAGGTCAGAGTAGAATTAAATGACATAGAGACCAAATCAATAATCTAAAGGATCAATAAATACAAGTGTTGGTTCTTTTAAATTTAAACAAAATAAAAAAAGCCTTTAAGCAGACTTATCAAGAAAAATGGGACAGAATAAAAATAAATAAAATCAGAAATGAAAGAGGAGAGATTACAACTGATAGCACAAAGATACAAAGTATTGTAAGAAATTACTATAAACAATTATATGCCAATAAATTCAAAAACCAGAGTGAAATGGACAAATTTCTGGAAAAACATAATGCCCAAAATTGAATGAAGAAAAAAGCAGAAAGCCTGAACAGAATAATAACAGCTGATGAAATTAAAACAGTAATCAAAACACTTCCACTGCACCATAGCCCAGGACTGGATGGTTTCACAGGAGAATTTTACAAAACATTTAAGGAAGATCTAACCCCTCTCCTTCACAGATTATCCAAAAAATCCAAAAAGAGGGAATAATCCCAAACTCTTTTTATGAAGTCAGAATCATTCTAATTCTAAAACCAGATAAAGACACAAGAAAGAAAGAAAACTACAGGCAAGTATCACTAATGGACATAAAATCCTCAACAAAATATCAGCCAACTGCATCCAACAATACATTAAAAAGATCATACACCATGATGAAGTGGGATTCAACTCAGGGATGCAAAGATGGTAAAATATTCACAAATCAATAAACAGAATATGTCATGTAAACAAAAGTAAAGACAAAAACATCATCATACCAAGACATGAGGAAGAAACATTTAATAATGTACACCACCCATTTATGATATAACCACTCAGAAAATTGGAAATTGAGGGAGGATTGCTCAACATGATAAGAACCATACATGAGAAACATACAGACAACATCATACTCAATGGGCAAAAAAGTAAAACCTTTCCCATTAAAATCAGGGACACGCCCTGGCTAGTGTAGCCCAGTGGATTGAGCTCAGGTCTGCAAACCAAAGGATTGCACATGCCTGGCTTGCAGGCCAGTTCCCAGCAGGGGACACACAAGAGGCAACCATACATTGATATTTCTCTCCCTCTCTCCTTGCCTTCCCTTCCAAAGATTATTAAATAAATAAAAAATCTTTAAAATCAGGAACAATGTTTATAGCACAATTTACAATACCCAAGTGCTGGAAGCAACCTAAGTGCCCATCAATAAATGGATGGATCAAAAAACTATGGTACATTTATATGATGGAATGCTACCCAGCAGAGAGAAAGAAGGAGCTGTTACCCTTTGGGAGAAAATGGATGGAACTAGAGAGTATTATGCTAAGTGAAATAAATAAAATAGTGAGGGACAAATACCATATGACCTCAGCTTTAACTGGAACCTAATCAACAAAAGAAAAAAGCAAGCAAAATATGACCATTGACATTGAAATAAAGAACAATCTGACAATAACCAGAGGGGAGGTGGGAGGGGAAAATAGGGGGTTTTCAGGAACAACTACAAAAGACACATGACAAAACCAATGAGAGGTATGGAAGCAAGGGAGGGAGGTGGGTTTGGCTGGGGTGGGGGAGTGGTGGTGGGGGTAAATGCAGACAACTGTAATTGAACAACAATAAAATAATTTTTAAAAAATCAGAAACAAGAAACAGATATCCACTTTCACCACTTCTATTCAATATAGTAATTGAAGTCCTAACCACAGTGATCAGAAAAATAAGAGTAATAATAAGTTTCCACATTGGAAAGAGAAGCAAAACTGTCACTGTTTGCAGTTGATATGATAGTGGTAGAAAACCCTATAGACTCCACCAAATAACTCCTCAAACTAATTAGCAAATTTGGCAAAATAACAAGGTTCAAAGTCAATATTCAGAAATCAAAGGCATTTTTATACACCAACAATGAAAGGTGGAAATCTGATATCAGGAAAAAAATCTCAATTGTTATAGCAACAAGAAAAATAAACTACTTAAGATAAATCTTCCCAAAGAGATGCAAACCTGTAATCCAAAAACAACACAAAATTGAAGAAAGAAATTAAGGAAGACACAACTAAGTGGAAGCATATCCTGTGCTCATGGATAGGAAGAACCAACATCATAAATATGTTCATATACCAAAATAAATTTATACATTCAATGCAATCCCCGTTAAAAAATTCAATTACATTTTCACAGATATAGAACAGATATTTCAAAAATGTATGTGGATTCTTCAACAACCCTGAACAGCCATGATAATTTTTAGAAAGAAGAACAAAATAGGAGGGATCACAATACCTAATATCAAACTGTATTACAAGGCCATTGTAATCAGAACAGTATGGTTCTGGTATAAGAACAGACACATAGGTCAATGGAACAGACTAGAGAGCCCAGAAATAAACCCAAGTCTCTATGGTCAATTAATATTGGACAAAGAGGGAAGAAGCATAAATGAAGTAAAAACAACCTCTTCAATAAATGGTGTTGGGAGATGTGGAAAATTACATACAAGAAAATAAAATTTCATCACCAATTTACACCATACACAAAAATAAACTCAAGGTGAATAAAGACTTAAAAGTCACAACAAGATAAAAGTCCTAGAGGAGAACATAGGCAGGAAAATCTCAGATATCCCATGCAGCAATATATTCACCTATTAGTCCCCTAGAGCAAGGGACGTAACTTGATGTGGTCTCATTAAAATAAAAAGCTTCTGCATGGCTAAAGAAAACAGCATTAAAATAAAAAGAGAACCAACCATATGGGAAAACATTTGCAAATCATACCTTGAGCAAGCGTTCGATCTTCAAAATATATAAAGAACTCCATGACTCCACTCCAGGAAGACAAAATAAAAATAAAAATGGGTAAAGAATTTGAACAGACACCCCTCCAAGGAGGACATACAAAGGGCCCAGAGACATATGAAAAGTTGCTCAGCATTACTAGCCATCAGAGAGATGCAAATTAAAACCATGATGAGATACCACTTCACACCAGTGAGAATGGCCATCATAAAAAACACAACAAACAGCAAGTGTTTTGGAGGTTGTGGAGAAAATGGAACCCTAGTGTACTGTTGGTGGGAATGAAAAGTGGTGTGGCCATTCTGGAAAATAGTATGGAATGGAATTTCCTCAGAAAACTAAACATGGAACTGCCTTTTGACCCAGCAATACCACTTTTGGGTTTATACCCTCAGGAACCTGAAACACCAATTCAAAAGAACTTGTGCATCCCAATGTTTATAGCAGCACAATTTATAATAGCCAGTGTTGGAAGCAACCTAAGTGCCCATCAGTAAATTAATGGATAAAAAAAAAATTGTAGTGCATTTATACATAGAATACTACATGGTAGAAAGAGAGAAGGAAGCCCTACACTTTCCAACAGCATGGGTAGAACTGGAAGGCATTATGCTAAGTGAAATAACCAGGCTGTTAAAAAGAAATGCCATTTGATTTCACCTATATGTTGAACTTAGTCAACAAAAGAAACATGAAAGCAAAACACACCAAGGCACATCAAAGTTACATTAGCCAAGATTAAAATGAAGGAGCGAATTCTAGAAGCAGCAAGAAATAAGGGGACGATTACCTACAAAGGAGTTCCCATCAGACTGTTAGCTGATTTCTCAAAAGAGACCTTACAGGCAAGAGAGGCTGGAAAGAAGTATTCCAAGTCATGAAACACAAGGACCTACATCCAAGACTGCTCTATCCAGCAAAACTTTCATTCAGAATGGATGGGCAGATAAAGTGCTTCTCAGATAAGATCAAGTTCAAGGAGTTCATCATCACCAAGCCCTTACTATATGAAATGTTAAAGGGACTTACCTAAGAAAAAGAAGATAAAA